>JANHFK010009182.1:7772-26375 GCA_036250565.1 Sibynophis collaris | reverse complement strand
AATTTCCGCTACCGGTTCTCCGAACTACTCAAAATTTCCGCTACCGGTTCTCCAGAACCTGTTGGATTTCACCCCTGCTTCACCCTTTTGAACATAAATACTTTATACCATTACCTTTTCTCTTGGGAAAGAAATCCTAAATGTGTTCTTTTTACCTCACAGTGTAATACAGGGGAGCCAATTTTGTGTAATAGTTAAAGGCTAGAAACCAGGAGATGTTAAGTTCTAGTCCCATCTTAGGCACAAAGTCAGCTGACTTTGGGCCAGCCACTCTCTCTCTCTCAGCCCTACAAAGCAGGTAATGGCATGCCACGTCTGAAAATGTTGCCAAGAAAATGATAGCAGGAATTAAGACCGATGTGAAGGCACAAAAAAGAAGAATGGAGTAATCAGAGGCAAAATTATGAATTTCAGCAAACAACTGAGTGTAAAACAAAACATTCAAAGGAGAGTAAAGGAATAATTCATATTACCTTTTTGTATGCATGCTTTATAACTGATATTGATTAGAAATACTCCACTGTCAATAATAAAAGCTTAAATATTGCAACTATGTGAAGATTTGATAGGGAGTTTCAGTTCAAATATAGTTTGATTAATCTCTTTGAATCAAACTAATTTTTTTCAATTGGGTCATTGATCCAGATCAAATTATTGAATTAAACTTCCTGTCCCTGGATTGATTTGAAGAGTGGTAGCCTTCACACATGCGTTGAAAGGCTTTTCCTGCCTAAAATTGTCTGAATCAACAATCTAATTCAGAGATTTGAATCAAATCAACCTAGAGACCCAAATCAACTCAATAGTTTATAGCCTCTCAGCTCACCCAACATATGCTGCAACGGTGCTTGCTTTTTGTACCTCGCCACCACCTGACTTAATGCTTCCTTAACTACTTTCCACAAGCCCTTTGTTCGTTCTGTCCATTCTTTCACTCCTCCATCCATTGGGGCGCTTTTAGGGCATTCTGGTATTGGGACGAATTCTCGTCCCGTTGCCACCTGGAATGGGGTATATCCCGTACTGCTGTGGATAGCATTATTGTATGCTACCTCAGCAAATGGGAGTAAATCCGCCCAATCGGTTTGTCGATATTTGACATAACACCGTAGGTATCGCGCCACCATGGCGTTAGTTCTCTCTGCAGCCCCATTGGTTGCAGGGTGAAATGCTGAGCTTAGCCCTTGGGATGCCCCAATTCTTGTCAGGAACTCTCTCCAAAATCTGGCAGTAAATTGCACTCCCCTATCTGAAATCACTCTCTGTGGGACACCGTGGAGACGATAGATATGGACTATGAATAACTTGGCCAACTTTCTTGCAGAGGGGAGACCGGGACAGGCAATGAAATGGGCCTGTTTTGAAAATAAATCTATTACGGTCCAGATGACTGTATTCCCTCGACTGGCTGGCAGTTCTACAACAAAGTCCATAGCTATCTGCTCCCACGGTTGTGCTGGACTTGCCACTGTCTGCAAGAGGCCTGGTGGCTTGCCTGGTTGGGTTTTCGTGGTGGCACACACCACACAGCTTTTTAAATACTAATATTTTAAATACTAAACTAATTTAAAATTATTTTTAAATACTAAAATTTAGTATTTTAATATAGAGATTAAAAACCTGAATCCTTATGTTGTTCTAACTTTTAAAAACCTAAAAGAAGTAAAAAATATCTATCCCAATTAATTTTATATGCTGACTACTTCAACACATAATTGAACCTTACATATAATGTTTTTATATGTAGGAGGAAAGTTATGAAAAGAATGTGCCATATTAACAGGATCTGTGTTTCTCCTTTCATTTGTTTTAAATTTGAATGAGCTAACTCATTTTTCTGTGTAGATGGCAATCTCTGCTGTGGCTGGCATCCTTAAGCAACTGAAAAGGCCCCATAAAAAGATGCTCATCTGTCCTTTCAAAATCAGTAAGTGCACTAAAGAAAAACAACTATCTTTCAGTAATAACAATTTAAGTTAGTTAATGTTAAAGAAAATATGAGCTAAACATCTGTTAACTTGCAGTCTTTGTATCTGCCATCAATTTCTTCTGCCAAATGTTTCGACTATGTTATTTCTTTTGTAACTGACCACCATATCCACTGCAAATGTTAATAACATTTATTTTCCCATTGGCATTAAAATTTTGAAGTGCAGCATCTTGGAAGTATTTTATTGAATGGGGAGAGAATTGTTGGAATTGTTGATGCTCTCTGAGCTTGTTTGCTTGCAGACATTTTATGGTTTATCGCTATGTACCTGTTGATGGCTGATTTGTCTGAATGCCAAGTTTTCAGGAGCTACATAGCACTTCTGGATTGGTGGTCATCTGTTTCTGTGGTGCCGTGTGGCTGTAATAATATGTTGGTTGTTTCTAAGATGTTTTCGATGTATAATAATGTTATCCTTTTCCAAATTTATCTGGTTCCAAATCAGGAAGAGCCAACAGATTTACATCCACATTACACCATCATAGCACACAAATTAATCAACTCCTCCTTCAAGAAGAAAAAAACAAATATAATCTGCAGCATATAATGTAAGACTATAACAGCCACTCTGTAGGACAGAAAACTAGCAGGGTATCCATGAACCCAGCTAGCAGTTAGAAGACATGATGAAAACTAGTTGCTTCCAACACACAGACAGACTTAACCACAATTTCAATTGGGAAACTGAGCATCTTAGACCAAGCCAAATCCAAACGCTCTACAGAATTCCTGGACACTTGGCATTCAGACAGATCTGTCATAATAGAGATAAACTATATCTACATACAATTCAAAAGAAACAATAAAAAAAGCTAAAAAGGAAACAAAAAGACCAGAACACATCCTCTCCAGCAGCCAATAAATAGGGTTAGCACAAGACAAACAAGCAAAAAATGAAACATTAATCAAGGAACTACCAAGGAGAAAACCACATCCCCACTAACATTGGTAGGGCACTCTACTGTATATAAACAGGAAGCAAACCCCACACTTACTTGCACTGATGATGTTACTTACTTGGCCAATAAATATCTACAAGCAAGAAGCCAAGCTCTGAGAGCATCAAGGACTCCACAATTCCACCCCCAGCTACAGATCTCTCTTCTATTGGAGATATTAAATATGATAGTCAGTCTTATGATTTGATTTACATAAATTTGCAGGCTGAGTTTGATTTTAAGTTGTTTATTGTAGTCTCCTGTTCCTCAAGTCTTACTAAAGTCCTCAGCGTTTATGTATGAATCTTCAATTCAGATGTTTGTAAAAAGTTGTTAAAGGGTTAATCCACTACTTGTCCACTAACTGACTTTCAGGATCTTGCAATCTGTTTTCTAAACTGATAACATATTTTCATAATTTTAGTTCTAGAAAAAATGCTGATGGAAATAAAATTAAGAACTTTTTTATGATGGAAATCATTCTTTAATTGCTATCCTTGAGTACAGAAATGACTATTATAATTTTTCCTACTGAGTATCTGCAAAATCTGAGCTTCCCCAGCTTTCTTATCTTATACCAAGAAAGGATGAACAATCTAGTTTACAGCAACTAATTTGTAGAAAAATGACTATTTTAATGGGTGTTTTATTGTGGTACTTGTTTCAGTTTTAAGAATAGTAGTTAACATATTTTGGGTCCTAGTGGGACTGTACTAGTTGCTATTTGAAACAGATGCTTTATGGTTTTGGTTTTTTAAAAATATAATTATTCAGATTTGTGTGAATTGGTGACAGCTGGCAGTAATTGTGGGCAGCAATATATCCTGAATGAAAATAGAAATATCAAGCATCTACTGATAAATTTAAGAAAAAAAGTATTTTTCTCTTTCACAAACAGGTGGATCCCCACAGCCTTCTAATATCCAGGCAGGTGATAGATCTGATAACCAATGGCTGCATTATGAGAGTGCTAGTTTACCAAAGACTAAACAAAGTTGGGAGGCCTGCCATTTTGTGGAAAAAACACATTGGGGATACTACACTTGGCCTCAGTAAGTATTGGCTTCTGTCTTCCTGTCCTCATCTATAGTGTGAAAGTCAGCAGAGTCACTTCATAGCTTTCATTCAAGTTGCCTTACTGATGCAAACCTTGTCCTGCTTATGCTTGATTTGCTAGAATAGTCATTTATTTTTTCCACATGTGGAAGATTTAGTATGTTAAATCCTTACGCTTTCTATATTTGATAATATAAAGGTTAGAAAGATCTGAATCTGAATTTGTACTTGCTAAATTGTGATTTTGAAACAGTGAACTAGGAAGTGGTACTTTTTATTTTGCCATTCAATATTGTTTTAAATTGTCTCATTTTTCCCCTTACAATTTCTAGAAGTATGGAAATCTATGCTTCTGCAGAAGAGCAACCAAAACTTGGGAGGAGTAGAAAGGAACTTTCAGAGGTGACAGTATATTTTGAAAATGTGCTCACAATTGCTCTTGGTCTGATATTTCACTTTCAGCATATACTTTTCCCCCTTTGTTTCATAACAGTGATTAACCTTAGAGTGACTTTAATTATTCAAAGTTATCTGAATTCCAGAGTACTGAAATTCAAACACACATAATATGTTAATAGAATCAATTATGTGCTTGGATCATAAAACCCTAGTGCTTATATCAAAATACAGTATGAAGAAATTCTTATGTGAGTCATCATAGATGTATTTCCTGACTCTTTATACCTTTGTGCCTCATATATAATAATAATTTCTGTTTGCCTGGAATCTATTCACAAAACAGGCAGTTAAAAAGTAACAGTGTTTGGAGAAATCATGTGGTTTTGCATACATGTGCCAGTCTACATTAGGAAAAATGAAATTACTTTTGATTTTTTTTTAAAGTGAGAGTTAAATATATTAAGCACTGGTATGATACTAAACCATTTGTTCATTTACCATAGCAGTGATTTCTTTGAAATATGATTTCCAATTACCTGAATTCCTAAGCTGGATATTGTTCTTATTGCCATTTATATATGGAAGTTTTTGATTAGATTCTTTCCAGAAGATGGATTTTTTTTTTTGGTGTGTGTGTGTGTGTGTATTTAATTTATCATAGTGTCACACTGATTTCTGCAGTACATTAATAAGTCCGTTTTTAGTTTTTCTATAGAAAATGAGATCATATTCACAATTGCAAAACTGTAATTGCAATTGTAAGTGAGACAATAACTGTCTCACTTATTTTGGCCATGTCATGTGAGGGAACTCACTGGAGAAAGCAATTTTATTTGGAAGACTTAGTGATAAAAGGAAACCAGCCCACCAAAGAATACAGTGACAGCACATTATCAAAGCTGACACCAGCCAGAGCATAGAAAAACTCTTAAGTCCAAGATCAGAAGATGTGGAGAGACCTGGTCCATAGAATCTCCCAGGAGTCTGAATGGATGGCATCATCATCATTATCATAGAAAATGATAGCATGAGGAGTTCTAAGGCTGACAATTAAAGAACAGTTTGTTCTTGCAAGAATGTATCAGTTAGACATCAGGTTTTCTGATCTAAAGATTAAAGTATCTAATTATGGGGTCCATGTATATTTTACAAACAGATATGGTAAGCAATTTCTATTTATATTATTGTTTATTTTATTTTACAGGCGGAGCAAGTCATTTATGATCACTTTTCTGATCCTAATTTTGTTGAGCAATTAATCAAGTTTCTTTCTTTGGAAGACAGAAAAGGAAAAGATAAATTTAATCCACGAAGGTTTTGCCTCTTTAAGGTAAATGATTATCTAAGATTTTGCTTCTTTTCTAGGAAATACGTTGAGCCATGTGTAAAGCTGTTTAACAAAAAATCCATGCAGTTAAGCTTTTGTGATTGTTCTATCACAAATATTGCTCTGATTCTGGGGTTTATCAAAATTTCATCAATCATAATGTATGAAAAAGTTCTGCCTCAAGTGCCCTTCTTTACACACTGTTCTTTCTGGCTTGTATACAGCCGGAGTTTTCCATTCTGTCATTTTAGTTTAATTGAAGATAAAGCAAGATAATAAGAAAGTCTGATGAACTGCCACGCTATTGAAACCAATCCATCATATTCAGTGTATTGCCTTCTGTAAGACTTTCATAACAAGAAAGCCATTTAGAATGGTTGTAAAACTAACATAAAAACTACCTTCTCACATATAACATGCAGGCACACTCATTTGTTCAATTACACTACACTCAGTTTAGCTTGTGTAAGTGAGGTTTTCTGATAAAGTTTCATTGTTTTATAATTTCCCTCACAGTTTAATAATCAAATTTTCAGATTTATGTGGAAATGTGGTTTCCAGATTATAATTTAGGGACAATGGCAAAATGTACTACTTTTTTCTAAAGCTCTTCAGTGCTTTTCTCTTTATTATATATTATAATATATTATTTATATTATTTGATTTTGAAAATGGTAGGCCCAATTAGTATTTATGATAAATTGCATTGAAAAGGCATTAAATATATGCAGAACACTTGTGGCTTGGAAAAATTTCTTCCCTCTAGATACTGTTGATATTCAACGTTTTTAAACATATGTATCATTTTAGAACAATTAAATTAGGTTTAGCCCTTTTTGTAAATGTAATAAGAGGCATTAAGGCTTAAAGTCAAATTTGTGTGTTATTTCCGTAGGGTCTGTTTAGAAATTTTGATGATACCTTCTTACCTGTTTTGAAACCACACTTGGAACGTCTTGCTGAAGATTCCCATGAAAGTCCTCAACGCTGCGTGGCTGAAATTATAGCTGGTTTGATAAGAGGGTCTAAACACTGGACATTTGAAAAGGTAGAACACATTTCTATGAATTTTGCAAATATATTTGATTCAGATCTTATATATATTCAGAATTATTCTGAATTACTGAAGAAAAGTATGTTTTCCTTTGCCTGGTATAGGTGGTTTTCATGTACATAGATTGATATGAGGGTTTTATTAAATAAATACCCCCCTATTATATAACATTATATATATGTGTGTTTGTGTGGAAGTTAAGACTGCTGCACCAACCGAGGGTCACATGATCTCTCTCTCTCTCTCTCACTCACACACACACACACACACACACACGTATGTAAGTACATGTGTGTTTAATTTCAAATACATGTCTTGAATAACTTTTTAAAAAATCTGTTGTAACTTTGAACAGTCATTAAACAATATTTTAATTTTGATGTTTCTATTGTTTTTATTGTTTAAAATATTTTTGGTATTTTAATTATAATATTTTTTTTTAATCATAAGCTGCTCAGGCTCATTGATTGAAATAGGCAGCTATCGAAATTAAACAAATGAATCAATCAAAAGTCACTCTCTCTCTCAGTCTCAGGAAGCAGGCAGTGGCAATGGCATTTCCAAGAAAACTGCAGGCACTTCTCCAGGAGTATATATTGATTTGAAGGCACACACATATATAAATAATTAGTTTGAAATTAGAGATATTTAAACATGGAAAAGATATTTCTGTCTTGCTTTCTGAACTACAGTATTAACACAGCGTATGCTTTCAGTATGTGGTATTATTTGGTTCCTCTAAAACTAAGTTGTATGAATTCTGACAGAAATAGACTTTGCTTATATGTATTGCACTCTATAAAAACAAAATTGTTTGGAATTGCAGGTGCCATGTATTACATTGTTTTTCTCATCATTATATACAGGTGGAGAATCTCTGGAAAGTTCTCTGTCCCCTTCTTAGGACAGCTTTATCCAATATTACAGTAGAAACTTACAATGATTGGGGGACATGTATAGCAACATCATGTGTAAGTCTGGTACATTATTTTTCACTCTGCCATGTTATGAAAGCATTCTCCATTCTTCTAACACTGGCTTTATCCATGAATACGGGGAAAATAGCCTGTGCTGAAAATAGATTATAGCTTTTTACTATTCTAATTCTGGATTTTATCTAGAAAGGAATGGAAATTGTTTTATAATGACTTGTTACATTGATTGTGTGTGTGTGTGTGTGTGTGTGTGTGTGTGTGTGTTCAGAATTCTAATACTGTAGAGATTTTATTTTGAAGAATTTTTTGTTGGATTTGGGTTAGAATTAGGGTAACTCTGGAATTTATTGAAAAGGCATAGTTATGATATAAAATGCACGGTAAAATACAGTATCAATGTTTGATGCTGAATTGTCTCTCAGCAAGTTACATTAAGATTTATGTTTTGAGGAAATGATTTTGCCCCTTTTTCCTTTAAAAAAAAACATAAATACAGGAGAGCAGAGATCCCAGGAAATTGCACTGGTTGTTTGAATTGTTATTGGAGTCGCCACTGAATGGTGAAGGAGGATCATTTGTTGATGCATGGTAAGGAACAATTTTTTTCTCATTTATTAATCAAAGCATGGATGAAAATAGAACATTTATTTGTGCTTGCTTTGCTTTTAACCATATGCTAGTAATCAGAATAGCAGTTTAGTAGCCATTCATATAGTTAGAACAATTAATCAGTGAAATAACTTGCCTCCAGAAGTTGTGAATTCTCCAACACTGGAAATTTTTAAGAAGATGTTGGATAACCATTTGTCTGAAAAGGTATAAAGTTTCCTGCCTAAGCAAGGGGTTGGACTAGAAGACCTCCAAGGTCCCTTTCAACTCTGTTATTCTATTATTCTTGCTTGAGCAGGAAGTTGAACTAGAAGACCTCCAAGGTCCTTTCTGACTCTTATTTCTGTTATTCTGTTATATGTGATTATAGCTGGCTATAATTAGGTGGCTATGGAAAATATACTTCAATCTTACTGATTTGCTTAGCAACATTTTAAGCAAAAGTTGTTGACACCCAGTGGTCCTTTATATTTGTATCTCTTGGTCACCATCTGAGTATAGTTGATAAAAATAAGCAAGATTTTTCAGAAAGCTAGGGTAGATAGGTAAGTTACTGATATGTCAGGAGGTAGAGATTTCTTCTCTTAAGTGTACATTACAGTGACAGTGTACTTACACTTATATGTACATGCAAAAAATTATAATGCTATGTACATAATACATACTAATACAGGTTAGAACCCAAAATTTAATAGTTCATTTGCTTGATGTAAGTTCTGATATGATCAACTTTTTAAAAACACATGGCATAGTGGCTAATTAGCCCACTCTTCACTAGCTAACCATAGAATGACTATCTTTTTTATGAACAAAAGCAGGATAAGGCATTTGGATTTTGCCTTATCTTTGCAGAAGATGGAAGTACACTTTTGAAGGCATCATCGCTTCACTAACTTTTTCTTCTTTTTACCTTCTAGTCGTCTGTATGTTTTGCAAGGGGGCCTTGCACAACAAGAATGGCGAGTGCCAGAACTGCTGCACAGATTGCTGAAATACCTAGAGCCTAAGCTCACCCAAGTTTATAAAAATGTCAGAGAGAGGATAGGAAGGTTAGTATTAAGACTATACTATGTCATATGCTTTTCAACCTTTAGATAGTCCAGAAAATTGTCATTTTGTTTATATGTACTCCAGAAATAAGAACAAGGAAAAGTGATTTGGTTAGTTTGAATTCAGTCTTTAAGGCATGAAACTAAATTAAAAGTGTGTTCTTGTGTTTTATGCAGTGTTTTGACATACATCTTCATGATAGATATTTCTTTACCAAATACTGCACTGACAAAGTCTCCCCGTGTCCATGACTTCACTTCTCGAATACTTGAAAAACTCAAACCTCTTTTGGAAGTGGATGAAGAAATTCAGAATCACGTTTTGGAAGAAAACGGAGTTGGAGAGGAAGATGAACGAACTCAGGGCATTAAACTACTGAAAACTAGTAGGTGCTTGTGTTAAATGTGTGAGAACCTAATTAAATATTCATTTGTAGTGAAATGCCATTTAAAGGAAAAAAATGTTCGGAAGAGATGAAGTTGTGTTTTGTTCTTTGTCTTTGAATTGAGAAGTATGCTTGTCTTTCTTTTTACTTGGCAGTTCTAAAGTGGTTGATGGCAAGTGCAGGGAGAGCTTTTTCTACAGCTGTTACAGAACAGCTTCAGCTTTTGCCATTGTTTTTCAAGGTATGTAGTTTGATATGCAGCTTGATTTGTTTAGATGACAACATTTTAATAATGTGTGAATGAGGCTTCATTTAAACAAATAGCATGTACGGAAAATCAGGCCACATAGACAACTCATTATACAAATTACATTAAATGTTTGAATTGGTTGGCATTTCTTCTAAACATTTCCTTATTCATTTGATGCATAATCTTTGAAAACACTGCAGGGAAATCTTTTAAAGATTGCCACTTTAGAATGTAGACTTCCAGTTAAAAGGTTGCTTACTATGGAAATTTTAAAACATCCCAGACATAATAAAAAACATAATACTTGAGAATGCATGTCTGAAATAAGGTGTTTTGCTCGTACCTATTAGTATTATCCTTGCTTTTTAAAAATCTTCTTATGTAATTATGAGTTTCCAGATTTTGATTGGATATTTTCGTATTGACAGATACCTGTATGAATTAAATATTTAGAGTCACTAAAGTTTAAAACTTTTAGTTATATTTTAATGACATAATAGTTTTAATTGCTTTCTACATATTGCAGAAATATTTTATATTTTAATCCACCCCAGTACAGCTAGTCCTTGATTTACAACAGTTCATTCAGTGAGCATTCAAAATTATGACGGCACTGAAAAAGGTGACTTGGGATTCTTTTTCACGCTTACAACCTTTGCATCATCCCCATGGTCATGTGATTAAAATTCAGATGGTTGGCAATCGACTCATATTTATGACAGTTGCCGTGTTCCTGCATCATCAGATCACCTTTTGCAACCTTCTGACAAGCCAGATTCAATTAATAACCATGTTTTTAAGTTAACAACTGCAATGATTTGCTTAACAACTGTGTCAAGAAAAGTCATTAAATGGGGCAAAATCACTTAACAACTGTCTTGCTTAACAACAGAAATTTTGGGCTGAATTGTGGTTGTAAGTTGAGGACTACCTGTATAGCATTTTAGAAGTTTTAGCTTCTGTATTAATTATATTAGTGTTCTTAGAGAGATTAAATTGCAGTTTCCCAATGTATTTCTTGCATTTATTCAGTTTTAAGGATAAAGACTTTATTAGTTGCTACTAACCTTCCATCTACCTTCCATCCACAGATTGCTCCTGTAGAAAATGATCATAGTTATGATGAATTGAAGAGAGATGCTAAAATGTGCTTATCATTAATGTCTCAGGGATTGCTATATCCTCAACAAGTGCCTTTGGTACTTCAGGTGCTAAAACAAGTATGTGATACTTTTTAAACTGATTTTTTTAAACAGCATAATTATATATATTTAATCTTGTGTTAGTAATTTTTTTGATATCAGTGCTGAAAAACTGTTAGCAAACATATTTCATCTGAACACACAAGAGATTGAAAAGTTTTTATTGATTATCATAATACCTGAATTATAATAGAATATTGTATAGGGAAAACATATCTATGGCATATATTCTCCGGGTTTTAGTGCATTTTAGCTAGCTATTCAAAAATAGAGACCATCTATAGCCCAATTCACCTTGTCTGAGTTCATAGAATCCCTGTGATAATGAGATTGTAACTCAGTGAATAGTTTGGGACATATTATATTATAATAATAATATAATTATAATATTATAATTCCTTGTGTGTCCAATCACACTTGGCCAATAAAGAATTCTTATCATATTCACATGAGTAACCCAATGTAAAATTATTAACCTTTTCTGACAGGAATGAAGCAATTCATTAGTTGAATTATAATAAAGGACAAACATGTCCATACTGAAGTGTCAAATCTCTGTTTTGGGAAAAAGATTGTCCTTAGCAGCAGGAAATAGGTCACTTTAAACAAACCTATAGGCAACTACTTATCACAGGTGTTGTCTGTGATAAGTGGAAAAATAATCATGCTTTGATATTCAGATTGCCATGATGTAATTCCCAAAATGGGTTCTTATGTTCAGTTGGATTTGCTCTTCAATTTTCTCCAACAACACTCTAGGCCAAACTCGCAGCCCGCAGGCCAGAAGCATCGTGAACTGGCTGCACCTACCCCAGTTTTAGCAAAGGGGGAAAAAGTTGCAATACGTCATGTGATGACATGTTCTATTGCATCTGCTCTATGAATCTCTTCTTGCATTTCATGTCCCTGGACTTCCTCAGAAGACCAAGAATCCAGAATCAACACACAGTGAGAGGCCATATAGGTTCAATCCAGCCTAACTTATCCATTCCATTACTTGCCCATTCTAGGACATGGCCAAAGCATCATTTGACCCCATCCAATCAGATCCTCAGGAAAACCCTCAGGGACCTCAGAGTCCCCTAGTTTTTGGGAACAGAAACTAATTCTAGGGGATACAGATAATCCTTGCTTATTAACTGCTCTTTCAGCAACCATTTGAAGTTATGACAGTACTGAAAAAGGAGATTTAAGACCCCACAGTCATATGATCACAATTCTGGTGCATGGCAACTATCATGCGTTTATGACAGACATGATATTCCACAGTCACGTGATCACCATTTGTGACCTTCACAGCCAGCTTCTGAAAAGCAGTCAATGGGGAAGCTGACAGAATGTCACAAGTCACAGTCACCTGATGTTATACTTAATGACCATGAATGCTTCACTTAATGACTGTAGCCAGAACTGACATTATAAGACATTATGGCAATGTGATATATCACTTTATGACTGCATTGCTTAACAGTGAAGTTGCCAGTTCCAATTGTAACTTGTAAGTGTGGACCTAACCATATGAGCAATCTTTCTTAACAAGTTCAACCTGGCCAAAGGAGGGGAAAATATGTTGAAAGACAAAGTAAATTATAATGTATATGGTTGTGGGGGTGTACTTCTTACACTGTAGCAGGTTAAGGACTGACATCTTAGAACAGAGGTGTGCAATTGTTTTCATGTTGAAGGTTACACTTAGCCTTTGAGAGGGAAGGGAAAACAAGTAGAGGAGAGATAGATTAGCAGTAATCTGTGAGATGAAAAATAGTTTGTAATTTCAAGCATATTAACTACAAAATGTTTAAAAATCATCAACTATAATAGATGAATTCTGAAATATAATTTTGAAAAGTTTTCTGCATACATGGTCAACAGTTTGATTTAGGCTGTATTCTACTTTATTTTTCTAATTTCTGTGGTTCTATTATTTTGGCCTCTTCTTTTTATCTTTTTATAGATTGCAAAGAGTAATTCCTGGCATGCTAGATATACTGTGCTAACCTACCTCCAGACTATGGTATTTTATAATCTTTTTATCTTCTTAAATAATGAAGAAGCTGTGAACAACATCAGATGGCTGGTTATAAAACTATTAGAAGATGAACAGCTTGAGGTGAACACATTCTTGTGCTCCTATTTCTTCTTCTTCTTTTTTTTTAAAAATTAATGAAATATTTATTTGTGGAATAAATGTGGAACCATAGGCTTGGATGTGATACGTGTGCTTGGTGAGCAAATTAAACACAGTCCATGACGATTTGCTATAGCATTTCAATATTTTCTTATTATTGCTCTTCCTAAATGATAGTTCATCACAATTTTCACTAGTAAACTCTCCATTGGTCAGTAAAAGTTTTCCAGCACTGGCTATACATTTATTCCTTAATGATCCATTAAGTTTTAGATTTAATATTTTTTTTTGTGAGTACTAAATCTTAAAAGAAATATATGTTTAACTCTAATCTAGTGAGAATTGAAAACAGTGGGCTAAAGACGCTTATCACTGAGTGTATTATTATATTCTTAATATATATTGAGTATATATTATACACTTGTTCTGATATGCTTTGCTTTAGTACTAGTACTAAATACTACTTAATTATTATATAATTAGATGAAATACCCTTGCTTATCACATTCCACCTGCTGATACCAGATAATAAAATGTTGTATGAAATAGATATTGGAGATATAACAGTTTTCTCAATGCAGTCCCTTCTAAAGGAACACAGTCAAAAGTCATAAAGATGCTACTTCTTTGTACCCAGATGTGTAGAAGATTCATTTTGAAGATGAGAAACGGAACTGATCTCATTAGAGGCCTGAATCTGATTTTACCATCCTAATATATTTGATTTGATTTGATTTATTTGATTTGTATGCCGCCCTTCTCCGAAGACTCAGGGCGGCTTACAATGTGCTAAGCAATAGCCTTGTTTATACTGTTTATTATATTGTTTATACTGCAAGCCAGCCTTTAGCTGCCTTGAGCTTGCAAGATAAATTTTATTTCTTTGTCTAATTGAAGTAAGGTCTAATCCAAGATTGTGGATTTTCCACTTAATATTAGTCTCGGCTAGCAGTGAGAAAGCTCTATTGAAAATAAAATAGTGTTAGTGCCACACTAATGCAAGATCTTCTGTGCAATTGTCATTAATAAGAAATTGATTCAATAATTCAGGTCCTTTTATCATGCCTGATATTCAAACTGATGTAAAGGTTTGATGAAATGTTTGATGAAAAATATTTTCCATATTTTTTATCCTGTTTGACAATTGTGCTTAATTTTGTCACTGTAATAATAACACTACTGTTTCTGACAAAGTGTTAATATCTATCAATGGCCCTACCATATCATATCTTATGGATGTCAGATGTTTGAACCTCATCTATTGAAGGAAGCTTGCTGGGCACAGTTGGTGAGGAGGCAGCAGGATGAAACAGGTGCTGGAGATAGGGTGGCATTGCAGTAAAATGCCCTGTTTCTGCCACCAGCATGAGGAGTGATAGCCTGCAGACCATGGAGGGCTTAGCAGACCAGTGAGATGCAGCATATGCCATTGCCATGAGAAGCAGCAATGGCTCCCTGAGTGAAGTTTTTGACTGTGTAGGAGACATTGTGTGGAGTCATGGCAGAACTGGAGGAAACAGAGGGATGAGCACTTCCTAGCAGGGCAGCCCTGCAGCTTGTGTTGGAAGTGCTCCTAGAGAACTGACCCTTCTTGGGGTTTTGTAGGCAGAATGTTGGGCCAAGCAAGCAGAGAGCCTCCTGTTGGTGCTTGCCTCCACCCATTGCTGAAGCCTGCAGGCTGATTCTCCAGGAGTGCATCCAATGTGAGATGGAAAGCTACACTTTAAAGGGCCTGTGAGCTATTCTCCTTGCTCTAGTGGTGGAAAACAAGGCTCTTCCTCTGACTCCATCCTGCTCCCATCTCCCTGGTCAGGCCCAGCAAGCCCTCTTCAGCAGACAAGACTTCACCATGCTGCTGTGTTGCCACATGCCTCCCAAGACTGTACTCTTATCAGTACCTGGACCCTGGGCCAGCAGCAGGAGGAAGAAGACTTTCAGCTGCGGGCAGTAATGGCAGAGTGCAAGGTGACAAATTAGCAGAGATGGAGTAGAAATAGGGAAGTTGGAGGAGTTGAAGCAGAAGTGAGCAGGACAGGACCCAAGAAGTGTGAGATCTTTGCCTAATGACAGCATGATCCTGGCCTAATGACTACAACTGTGACCAGTGGAACTGCCATTACTAAGTAGTGCAGGCATATAATGTTTCACTTAACAATGTTGCACCTTCACTTAGCAGTGGAAATTCTGGTTCAAATTAGGGTTATTAAGCAAGGACTGCCCGTGTTCATTCCATTACTGTGCAGTGACAACCAATAGTACAAATCTGATGGCCTAATCTGCCCATTAGGGCATGGTAAATTTTGAAATAAATGTAAAATTGTCAAAATACCTGCTTTTGTGTAACATCTTAATAATCATATTGCCATAGAAACCCCTGTGTCACAAAGGTTGTAATTTGTTTTTCTTTCCTTTTAGGCAAGATCTAATAGGATGATGATTCACTATCCCTTTATTGTATCTCTGTTATTTTGTGTATAAATTAGAGGTTTTTGTCACAATTGTAGAGTGTAAATCCTTCCTAGGCTGATCTTTGCCACTTACCCATCCATTTAATTGGGTTTTTTTTCCATTTTGAAGTTAAATCTATTCATTTAGAATAGTTTTTGGAAGCCATCTTTTCAGTCACTTTCTCAGATCTTTGGATTTTATATGACTGATTAATTATGTGAATACACACTTATGTTTGAGAGCAAAAAAGACTTTCAGAGAGATGTATTGATATTTAAATTTCATAAACATTAGTTAGCATGTTGTCTTCTAGTCTCAATAATCTTCCTTACCCCAAATGTAAAGATGCATTAAAAAAAAGAAATTACCCAAGGGAAAGCTAGGTAATACTCTCTAAATCAAAGCTACTGCTCTCTTGCTATGTTATCTGGACCTTAGACCCATACCACATTTTAAAATGCTGTGATAAAGCATCTTCTACATTATATTTCCTTGTTGGATGTATATGTAGTTTGTAGAATTGCACCAAGATGGCAGCCTACCTCTCTACCCAGATCCTTTCTGTAAGCATTAATGTGTTCAGGTAGTCCTCGACCTACGACCACAGTTGGGACCGAGATTGACATCATAAGTTGATGCTGTTGTAAAAGCAAGGCCATGAGACTTAAAATGACAAACCAATACTCCCTGTTGTGGTTGTTAATTAAGTATTGCAAGTCATTAAGCAAATATCTACCCTACCCCAATCTAAGCCATTCCAGACTCTCCCAGCCTCGAGCTTCAGTAAGGTAAGGGATTGTCTCCAAGTCCCTCATCTGCCTGTCTCTACCCTTTGGTTGCCTTTCATCCTGGCTTGCAGGGTACCACCATTCCCAGGACCATGTGGCTCTGAGGTTGCTTACCATGCCCATGAAAGTTCGAGTCATCCTAGCTCAGTCCTAGCCACAGTCGCCCTTACCACTCTGCATTTTGAGATCCTGCCCACCCGGTGCTCCATCACCCCAGTTCATCTTTGCTGTTTTTTTGCTCCCTCTGCTAATAAGTCTGTCCAGCCTGGGCTGAGCTTCAGCTGTGGAAAAAGAAAGTTGAAAATCCCTGAATGACAGTGTGCCAAAATGACTCTTTGCAAAAAATCTTCTGGAGTACACAATCCTGAAGTGCTCCTTTGGGCATGATTGCCCTGCCCACATACTATTCAATCAGTCTCTGTTGAGCCAGCCTAACGCTGCCCTGATTCTACATCTCCAGCTATCAGTAGAGGAACAAACAGCCCTAACAATTTTTCAAACTAAAGCAAATTTTGTTTTGTGCCCCTTCCATCCTACCCACATTGATCTGGAAAAGTTTACTTCAGAGCACCTTAGCCTTCAATCAGCTGAGCTAACATTGGCATCTATTCATTTTGTTCACTCCTCATGCCCAGGACTTATACTTTCCCATGCTTGCATTTCTCCAGCCTGCCACTTTATCCTCTTTGAGGTTGTATCCAGAAGTCAAGAAAAAAGAGCACAACCACAGGGAACAGAAGCATGTTGGAGATTAACTCTTGCCCTGCCAAAATCCAGCTGGTCACCCATTTGCTTGCAAGGGCAGTTTCATTTTTACTGTCCTCTTCCCATTTGTTTTCTAGTCTCAGTCTGGGGCTGGTCTTTAAGAATATGGAAAAGAGGGCATTTTGGCACAATTCACACCAGGAGCTTTTTGCAAATGGATATTTCAGTGTGCTGCTGCTCAGGGACTGCTTCTGACTTCCCACAGCATGCCTTATCAGCACTGAGAGCAAGAAAATGGTGAAGGTGAGCTGGGGTGGCAGAATGTAAGTTGGTAGAGGTCTAGGAATGCAGGTTGGCAGGAGCAGCTGCAGTTGGGACTAAGCTGGAATGCACCTGTACAGTTGTAAGTGCAGGTTGGCTGCCAAGAGTCCAAGTTTTGTTCACATAACTCTGGGGATACTTCAACAGTCCTAAATTCAGATAAAGGTCGTAAGTCCATTTTTTTCAGCACCATTGTAAGTTTGAATGGTCACTGAATGTATGGTCATAAGTTGACGAATATCTGTTTGGAAAAAATACATTCTTATTTATTAAATTATTTATTTAAATGATCTATATGGCTACCCATTTTACTGAAGTGACTCTGAGTGGTAAACAGAAATTAAAACCCCCAACATTTAAAAACACTGATAATGTTACTTTGAACAATGAAATGTCTACAAGAAAACAACCAAGTTCAGAGAGCACCAACAACCCCTCATTTCAACCCTGAACTACAAATAGGCCAGCCATCTTCCCTGAAAAGGGGAAAATTTAGAGAAAATGCCATCAGTATTTTCAGTAATACTATCAGGGAAGGAACTCAAGCAGTTGACTTTCCTTGAGGTAGAAGATATAAGGAGATTTGCAAAAGTTTAACAGACTCTAATCTATATTATCTGTTTTCTCAAAGGACTTTTATGTGGCTTCTTCAGCCTTTCAGTATTCTAGTGCCAATGAACTCTAGGAGAGTTCTCGAGATAAGAATTTTAAGTGTACTTTAATTTATCAAGATATTGTAACTTATCCCATTGCTTAAGAATATATTAAAGATTTAGAAACACAGGCAGTTGGTCAATCTTTGAGTACATGATAAAATCAAGCCATTTGGGTAATGTCCTAATAACAGAATCAGAAATTTGGAGTTCAAATTAATAATTGTCTTACTCTTTCTCTTTGAAATATGATTCAGCAAATTATAAAATTATATCCTTGAACATAATCCACTTAAATTCCACAATACCAAAATTAAAAACCCTATAACTGGCTCCTGAAATCCATTTCTTGTATGAATATTGTA
>JANHFK010009178.1:5294-17144 GCA_036250565.1 Sibynophis collaris | reverse complement strand
GGCTGACTCAACCTTGATCTGGTGAGATTTGAACCGCCAAATTGCAGGCAGACAGCAGTCAGCAGAAGCAGTACTGCTCTCTAACCACTAAGCCACCGCAGCTCACTTGTAACCTTCCCAACAGTCATTGGGGGAAGCGAGATTCATTTAATGACTGCATGATTCACTTAACAAGTGCAATGATTCGCTTAACAACTGTGACAAAAGGTCGGAAAATGGAGCAAAATTCATTTAGCAACTATTTGGCTTAGCAAAGGAAATGTTAGGCTCAATTGTGGTCATAAGTTGAGCACTACCGATATTTTTATCCCAAGAATAAGCTAAATATTTGGTAACAGGAGACTTTGATAAAACACCATCATAAATTGATTTTTAAGAATTAAGAATGTGTTCCTTTGATTTCTAATAAACTGGTTAGGAAACACCGTATTTCCCTATTTTACTTGGCTACCGCCACAGAGCAATTTAAAATTTAAATTCTGCATCTCCCAGCCACCATATTCCGAAATTGTATTTTAAAAGACACTTACCCCATGCCATATAGATTGCAGAAGGTAATAATATAATGCTTGGTTTATTGAAACTTGCGGGATTTTTAGTTGCTCTGATATAATCCCAGTGTTCCTTAACTCAGTATGAATCATCCATTGAGCAACACAATTCCAAGCTCCAGCCCCTACGTGTCCTGATGGTAAAGTCCTTACAATTGCTCTGGTTCCAGTGTAGACTGATTTCTTAATCTCCTTATCGTTTTTGCAAAATCTTCTTATTAATAAGGTGGAACGCTCCTTCTTACTTCGGGAAAAATTTTCCTCCATAATGTTGTTGGCAGTGCAGTTTTCAAAATGACCCAGAGGAGACTTTGAAGGCATCCTTCCAGTAAAATTGCCACTTGAGAAACCATGACCTGAGCCTCCCACGCTAGGTTTTGGAGTTCCTTTTTTGAAACACAACAATTTATCCACTGACGTATCAGAAGAATCGCGGAGTTGTCCAGTTTTACTCCCACAAGATGGCAGTTCCAGATAATTACAAGTGCAGGTTATGGAATCATTAGTGCAAGACACACAGTCATTCCAAATTAAATTATTACGCAAAGTATGTCCGCTTTTTGAGATACTATTGGCCTCTTTAACATAACTGGCATCTGTATTTTCACTTTCTTTTTTGTTGAGTGAGGACTGGCTTCTTAACGATTTCAACTTCATTTGAGATTCATCCATGTTTAACTGAATTTCGGAATACATGACTCTTTGCAGCGAAGAAGAAATTCCAGTTTCTGAATATTTCTCTTTCTTTGAAAAAGAATCATACGGTTTATATAATTGGTTATGTATGGCATTACTCTTACAGTTTTTCTGTACATCATAATTTATGTTAAGAAATTCCAAAGAAGCAGGAATAAATGTGCCACTCTGCCAGGCATTTTCTCTATCAGTCATTTCTTTTGTAGCTTTTAAAATAAAAATGCCAAGCAATGTTCCCTAGCAGTCAAATTATAAAAAAGACCTGTACATCTGATTTGTCATTTCATAACTGGCACCTACAGAGCTTATCTCCATTATTTCAATTCTGAATGGCAAATATTGGCCCCGAATCAACTGTAAGCCTATTTTTTTGGAAAACAAGCTGACCCCATAACATTTTAAAAATGTGTATGTATTTTTCCTCCAAAGCTAGTATAATGAATGCTACCATTACAAAACATATAGTTCTGTAATTAAGAGTCTCCCCAAAATTCCAAGCACTTGGCTGGCACAGAATATAAGTTATAGTCAGTATTTGTTTGGAGCATGACAGTATTTAAACTTGTTTTCTCCCAACGATTTGATACTTCTGTCATAAAATATAGCGGTGTTTTCCCTCTTGTACATTTCATAGAACAGAACAGGAAAAGGCCCTTGCTTCTTACGTCATGCAGCTTCCAGTTTCTTTTCTGTAAGAAAAAAAAAACACCACAGTGTTAATGGTATTAAATTACATACTCATAATCCCCAAGGAACTTCACCCATCAGCTCAAAGATGGCATCAAATAGCACAGACAGAGAAACTACTACACAACAGAATAACTGGTACAATAGCAGCAACTGACTAGCATGCTTTGCTCACCCGCGGCGCTTCTGCAAATGCGCAGAGCGTCCGTGATGACTCCGGGCAGGTGGGTGGAGCCTACCGCCGTTACTATCGGTTCTAAGAACCGGAGCAAACCAGTTGGAACCCACTACTGCAACTGACCTCTCAGGATTGGCTTCAGAAGTATGATTACTCAGAAGTAATTACAAGGCAGCACCCCGACAATCCCAATTCTTCCCCCCCCTCCAAACAATAACAGCTCCCCTCATTTTTGGGGTCCTAGCTGATGTCAAATCTGAAAGCAGACTGGGCACAAAGGGGAATCCCATCTCTTTTCAGTGTTTAGCCAGGTCTTGGTGATGTATGCCACATCCGTTGTCTCATTCATAATGATATAAGGTGATATAAGGTGAGGTGAGCTTTAATAGAAATCCATCTGTATTAAGTGGCGCTAGGTGGAGTTGCCTAACTCATCCCATCTCTCCATGTACAACCCACACTTTGCCTCATCATTTACAGGGCCTTGGCTGGGAGGGAGCCCCATGATGGAATGATTTTTGAGACTTGATTAAACCTGCCAGTCTAGCCATCTATCTAAACTCACATCTTCACAGCACCAGTCCCAGATTGGGAGATATTTACTAGTCAACCGATGAAGTCTGGAGGAACACTACCAATCTAGAACTAAAATTCATGTTCACCTTTATTTTTCCCCACAAACTCATGCTTATTTCAACCATCTATTAAACTTATTGTTAATCTGAGTTGTACAGCCTACAAATATATCAGTATCAGTCTGTTCCCAACATTAGACTGAAAACTGACAACATTCAGAAATACAAAAGGTATGTTAAGTAGACTTATTGCAGAAAAACTAATACCACCCTAATAAAAGATTTTGAACATTTCTATGTATCAAATGGAAGACCTATTTGTAGTTGAACTACAAAAATCTGTGTTCCTTTTTCTCCCATCTGCACGACATAATGGGCTTGAAGAGACAACATTCACATATCCCTTGTTTTAATTTTGACTAATCTGGTTTTATGGTGTTCAGGCTCTAACAAGATGTGTGCCACCCCCATAATGGCTATGGTTTATTTATGATTTTGATAAATATTAATCAGGGGTGGGTTTCACTTACCTTCACTACCGGTTCACAACAGAAGTGCTCGCTCTTGGCGCTTCTGCGCATGCACAGAGCATCCATGTTAACGTCCGGGTAGGTTCCAGGTGGAACCTCCCACCACCGTTACTACCAGTTCTAAGAACCAGAGCGAATCAGTTGGAACCCACTACTTTTATTAATTCTGATGAAGTAAAACATTGTGCAAAGATTGTTTTTATTCTGGATAAATCTATAATTGAGTACAATGACAGCAAAGGAAAATCCTCCTTTTGATATATTAAAATTATGGTATGTTCTGGTCATCTGAACAGCAGCATAAATTGGAAATCGATCAAGCACAGACAGATCATATTTGATCAGAAATCAAATCATATTTGAGAAAAAAAACAATAAAATATAAAAAATAAAATCATTCATTTAGTGACTGTTCAAAGTTACAACAGCACTGAAAAAAGAGACTTATAATCGTTTTTCAAACTTACAACTGTTGCAGCATCCCCATGGTCACGTGATCAAAACTTGGACACTTGGCAACTGGCTCATATTTATGACAGGTGCAATGTCCTAGGGCAGTGATAACTAACCTTTTTGCTGTCGCGTGCCAAAAATGGGAGGAGCGTGAGTGGTTCATGCGTGTGCGTGCCCACACCCATAATTCAATGTGCCCCGTCCCCAAACATTTCCGGCCTCCGGAGGGCCTCCGGAGGGTAGGGAAGGCCATTTTCACCCTCCCCAGGCTCCTAGAAAGCCTCTGGAGCCTGGGGAGAGCAAAAAATGGGCCTCCCCCACCCCCCCTGGAGGCCCTCCAGAGGCCAGAAACAGCCTGTTTCCCAACTTCCAGTAGGCCCGGAAGGCCCGAAAATCAGCTGGCCGATGTGTGCATGCACGCTGCAGCTGAGCTAGGGCAATGCTCGTGTGCCCACTGATATGGCTCCGCATGCCATCTGTGGCACCCGTACCATAGGTTTGCCATCACTGTCCTAGGGATTGTGTGATCACCTTTTGTGACCTTCTGACAAGCAAAGTCAATGGGGAAACCAGATTAACAACCATGTGATTCACAATGCAGTGATTCACTTAATAGCCATGGCAAGAAAGGTTGTAAAATGGGGCAAAACTCAATTAACGTTCTCACTTAGCAATAGAAATTTTGGGGTCAATGGTCGTCATAAGTCGAGGACTCTCTGTAGAAGCCTAAAACCTTTTGGCAAACTATTTATCTTTCGCAATGAAATCACTGTTAATGAAGTATAAATAAGATATACCGGTATGTAATAAAGCAAACAGGTTGGTATTTTTGCCCAGAATCTTTAAAGTAGATTTCTAAAGTAAAATGAAATTCCATTAAAACATTTGCAAGTCAGATGCTGATAAACTGGTATTAAAAGAAAAGAGTAGCAAAATTAGTTTTGTCAGAACATCTTGCAACTGATGTTTGGATGAAGCAAAAGCTCTTGATTGCAGCCCCTACCAGAGTATAACAGCTGTGAAAATAATATTCTTTCTCTGAAAATAGCAGCAGTGGCTACGTCTTGGTGTATGTTTCTCAATGTTACCTCACGTGAGCCGTGTCATATAATATAACTAGATTGTTTTGAGGAATGAGAAAGATTATACCTGTCATCAAAGATGTGTTCACTTTAGACAAATATTCACCCGTTATTTGGCTCAGAATTTTGAGGATTTATATTTCAAGGTCAAGACTACAATCCTATATAGATATATCAAGAAATACAGTATCTTTCTGGGGCTTAATTCCAACTAGGCTTGCATTATACTCTAAGACAATTAGGAGCCATCGAGTTTTACTTTTATGATAAATTTTTTTGTCTTGACCTATCTGAATTATAAGGATATTCCTCTAATCTCTTTCATCCTATCCATTGCTTTCGTTTCTTCTATGTCACTTAATCTTGCCAAGAGTTACAAGTTTGATAGGTTATCAATCATCTGGCCAACACATGTGAGTTTTTGCTTCCTGATGATCACTTCTTTAATTATCAAAGTCTGATTGATTGTATTTTCTTTAATTCATTCTTAGTATCCAGGTTTGGCATTGTTTTGTCTGTTGCTTATTCATTTGGTATTTATTTTTCAGGGTAGGCTCTTTTCTTCTTTGTAAGATCTAAATTTCTAATTGTATTACATCCCTACTCTGAACACCGTATTAAGAAAGATGTTTTCGACATGTATATGTATACATTCGAACTAAATTGTGATGTTTCTCTGTGTCATATATGTGTGTGAGCTTGTATGTATAGCATAATGGTTATCATTTGAGAGCTGAATACGATAAAATTGATGCTGATTAGTGCACATTTAAAGTGACAATAAAATTCTACTCTATTCTACTCTACTCTACTCTAGTCTAATTCTATTCTATTCTATTCTTCCCATTGAACCACTCCCTTCTGCAACATTGAGGACAATTCAGACTTACTTTTTTGATGTGTTACATAGAGCAGTGGCCCCCAACCTTTTGGGAACCAGGGACCGGTTCCGTGGAGAAAGGTTTTTCCATGGATTGGGAGGAGCGTGGTTTTGTGTGCTGCCTGAATCCCATGAATGGGGCTTTGTTTGTTGCTTTAACTGATTGCTGGCATGCCGCGGACCAGTGCTAATCCACGGACCGGGTTTGGGAGCCCCTGACATAAGAGTGTAGCTTGATAATTCAGGTGAAGCATTTTGAGAACCTCAAAGCATTCGCAAATGTAATGTATTATTGCTGCTACTGTGGTTTAAAAACTACAAGCATATACTTGTAGATATAAGGGTCTCCAAACTTGGCAACTTTAAGACTTGTGGATTTCAACTTCCAGAATTCCTCAGCCATACTTTACTAATTATGGATAGACTGAAAAACAACAACATGGTGTACTCTCCCCTCAGAAAAATACATTAAAATTGCTTAACAATCTTAGTACCACTGTTCTCATAGCAGCTCAAAATCCCAAAGTTCTACTCGTTCCATTTATCCTCCTTAAATTTAGTTAGGCTGAGAAATTATTTGGGCTGAGCAACGGTTGAAAATAATGTAAAAATAGATGTTATATTTTGTGTGGTAATGTATTAGCAATACGGAATGAGGCAGCACATAGCTGAAGGTGGCTAACCCTCCTGGTTCTTGCCTGGTGTCTTAACTACTAGTCCAGACCTCTGTATGGTTGCTATCTCTTGTAATACTTAATGGAGTTTTACTGACCAGAACTGAATCGCAAGGTTTTATTAATTTTCTATAGATAAGACATGGGAAGATGATCATTTGTTGTCCTTTAAGAAAAGGTAATACAGATAGTCTTCAACTTACAACCACAATTGAGCCCAAAATTTCCGTTGCTAAGCAAGGAAGTGATTAAATGAGTTTTGCCCCATTTTATGATATTCGTGCCACAATTGTTAAGTGAATCACTACAGTTGTTAAGTGGATTATGTGGTCATTAAGCAAATCTGGCTTCTCCCTCCCATTGACTTTGCTTGTCAAAAGCCAGCTAAGGAAGTTATAAATGGTGATCACATGACCCCAGGACAGTGCAACTGCCCTAAATACATGCCAGTTGCCAAGCAACCAAATTTTGATCACATGACCATAGGGGTGCTACAACGATCTTAAGTGTGACAAACAATCATAAGTCATTTTTTTTCCAGTGCCACTGTAACTTTGAACAGTCACTAAATGAATGATTGTAAGTCAAAGACTATCTATCAATTACTAACTGTGTTTATACTAGTTGTGATGAAAGGGTAAGTCATTTCTTTATTTCTTTTCTTTTTCTTTACTACATTCTTGTTTCTTATTCCTTTTCTATTTCTTCTTTTTTGCACTATTTTTCTTTTATTTGTTAATTTTTTACTTTGTGCTAGTTTTTATCTTTTTTAATTACAGGTAGTCCTCGACTTAGGACCACAATTGAGCACAAAAGTTCTGTTGATAAGTGAGACATTTGTTAAGTGAGTTTTGCCCCATTTTACGACCTTCCTTGCCACAGTTGTTAAGCGAATTGCTGCAGTTGATAAATTAGTAATCTGGTTGTTAAATTAATCTGGCTTCCCCATTGATTTTGCTAGTCAAAAGGTTGCAAAAGGAGATCACATGGCGTTGGGATACAGCAACGGTCATAAGTATGAACCAGTTGCCAAGCTTCCAAATTTTGATCATATGAGCACAGGGATGCTACAAAGGTCATAACTGTGAAAAACGGTCATAAGTCACTTATTTCAGTTCTGTTGTAACTTTGAATGGTCACTATACAAACTGTTGTAAGTCGAGGACTGCCTATGTATAATGTTTAATCAAAGTATTAGGAACAAATGACAAAACATATAGTGAAAATAAATGGGATTGCACATCAATAAAGTTCAAAATAATGAATGAATGAATGATTTCCTTGAAAAAATGACTGGAATCACACGCTATACTTAGCCAATATATTATTTATTGAATGCTGTGCCCAACTGTGGCACATTCACATATCATATCAACCATAAAATAACTGGTTCATTCAATGTTCTTATCCTTATCCAAAACCAAATGAGTTGAGGATCAAGAGGGTTACAAAGACTGTTTCTATCATTGATCCTAATATCTAACCTTGAATTGCTGTAGTTTCTTCCATTCACTCTAATTCTCTGAAATGACAGAAAAAATGGCCAGGGCTTCTTCTATGTAACAATGTTTTTCGTATCTGAAGTCTCTTCTTCTACATGTTAAATACACTCAATTTATTTTGGCATATCTCACAGGACATGGCTTCCACTCTCCTCACCGACTTTTGTTAGGCCTTCACTGAACTCACTCCTGCCGTCCTTTTTAGACTCCACACTACAAATCAACCTCAATTTACAGACATACCGTGTTTCCCCGAAAACAAGACTCTGTCTTATATTTTTTTGAACCCTGAAATAAGCGCTTGGCCTTATTGCCATGCGCTCAAAAGCCCAATTGGGCATATTATCAAGGGATGTCTTATTTTGGGGGAAACAGGGTAAGTTGCTTCTTATGGAGCAAGTTTATCACTATCACTTCCAAAACCTATGGTTTAAAAAATGTTTTACAATGTGAATTACCAGTTATTTCAAGCATTTTTTTAAAAAACTATGAGATGGTATTGTTGATAAAGAATGGAAGAGTAAGATTGGCATTTTCTTTTGGTCTGTATTAAACTGAGACAGATAATGACAGTAAGTATTTTCAATGAGGCATAATAAAAAGTGGTGGCAAGTTTTTATGTAAAAATAAATGTATATGTATTGCTGTGCAAAACAATCTTTGATAATGCTTTGATCTCTAATACCGAAATGTTACAGCATTAATTCTGAGAGGATGACATTTTCACAGCAAAATATTTAAAAGTTTTGACATTTGTAAACCAACACATAAGATGCTGTCTATAAATAATCATAAATTCATAATCTCATTAAGCATGAAAAGCACCCATAACATCTGGACTAAAATATGTTTAATAATGTAAAGCTTTATATTCAAATTTACTGTAGTGCTCCTATTGATTACTGCTATACGGAAGTGAAAAATAAACCTGGAGTTTTCATTTGGCACCATGCTATTTCCAACATAGCAATCGAGCCATCTCTTCTGTGAGAGGGAGCTGAGGTTTATTTCTCTTATATGACCTTACAGAAGGAGCAACTTTTTATCTTCATGAAAGATGTCTCTATGTTACAATATCCAAATAGACTGTTAAATTGAAAATCTTTCTGTAATACAATTCGGTTCATAGCAAACACAGAGTCACAGCTGAGGAGTCATAAGGAAAAAAATTGGATTTTCAAACAGAGTTTATTTATACAATGTACATCTGACCTTCTTTCAGGAACAACAGCATCTGGATGAACTTGCTCGCACTCCAAAGCTATGCGGGTCAGGCCTCATTAATATATTGGGAAGACTCTAAGGAATCCAGGATTGTAGGCTGGGACAGTAGAAGACATCTCAGAAGACAGCAGGCAAATAATGTTGCATGGATGATCTATGTAACTACATGTACTTCACCTTGACTTGGAAGCATATATATAAATGCTGGCCTATAATGAAATAAAGGGATGTGGTGGCTCGGTGGCTCAGTTGCTAAGACGCTGAGCTTGTCGATTGAAAAGTCGGCAGTTCAGCGGTTCGAATCCCTAGTGCCGTGTAATGGGGTGAGCTCCCATTACTTGTCCTAGCTTCTGTCAACCTAGCAGTTTGAAAGCACCTAAAAAATGCAAGTAGAAAAATAGGGACCATCTTTGGTGGGAAGGTAACAGCATTCCGTGTGCCTTGGGCATTTAGTCATGTTGGCCACATGACCACGGAGACGTCTTCGGACAGCGCTGGCTCTTCGGCTTTGAAACGGAGATGAGCACCCCTAGAGTTGGGAACAACTAGCACATATATGCGAGGGGAACCTTTACCTTTTTACCTTATAATGAAATAAATATATTTTTGAAGACTGAGAGATATGATGGAATTCTTGGGTCATTTCTCAAGTTTGCTTACCAAATTTCTGGCAGAATCATGCAATGTCTATCATAGATAATGCAACCTATGTGATGGCTGGTAGTATATTTATCACAGATTCTTTTTCATGTGTAACCAATGATCACACAATATGGGTACATAAAGTTTTATTCCAAGGCAATATATGAAAATTGCATAATAACATAACATGAGACGGCAAAGAATATACATTAAAAAAACACACCAAAATAGCAGTCAAAGAATATTCAAGAATACAAAAATGCAGTAAGACAAAGACAAACCTTATGCTCCTTCTACCAGTCAGGGAACCTGAGAGAGATAATAGTGTGTGTTCCCTTCATAGACAGCAAACATGAAATATCCTCCTGGCTAGATCAGCATTGAAGAGCCATCCAGTGGAGGTTTCTGATTAGCTTATGACTAGCTTTTAACCATAATTACAGTACTGAAGTTAATATAATATAATCATATCATATCATAATGCAATGCAATGCAATGCAGTCAAAGCAAAGCAATGCAAAGCAATGCAATGCAATGCAATGCAATGCAGTGCAAAGCAATGCAAAGCAATGCAATGCAGTGCAATGCAATGCAGTGCAAAGCAATGCAATGCAGTGCAATGCAGTGCAATGCAGTGCAATGCAGTGCAATGCAATGCAGTGCAATGCAGTGCAATGCAATGCAGTGCAGTGCAGTGCAGTGCAGTGCATTGCATTGCAGTGCAGTGCAATGCAATGCAATGCAATGCAATACAATACAATACAATACAATACAATACAAATTTATATATACCATGAACATAAGGGAAAGAGGTACACAACACCATTCAAGTTCTTTCCATCAATCTTTTGATAAAACCACCCGTTGCAGGAGGCAAAACAAACGTCACTGACTAGATTACGAATGTTTATAGTTGGAAGTTTGATAGTGTTTATCAAGTATAATTTCATAGTGATTATCTCCAAATTAATCAACAGGAAGTATTCAATAGGATCCCAACGTGGAAATTCTGGAACTGATACAATATTCATGCTGCATATAGCTTCCTATGTACAGTACCTGTTCATTTTAAAGGAACATGTAAAAATAGGTCAAAGCTTCCAAAGTTAAGCTCTTTTAAAGCTTTTTGAGTATATAGCAGAATCATGAGTTAGTTCTTCCATGTAAATGAATGGGAGCAAAAATGTTCAGCTTTGACAGCATAAGCCAATAAAAACCTACAACTATTTCTAGTAAAAGCGACAATAGGGTTCCAGCCATATCAGTAAAAAGGCTTACTGTAAGCATTTTATCTTTTCCTCCTTTAACAGATGAGTTTTGCGCCAAGGGAAAAATATATATATGGAAGAAGTAGTGGAAACATAACAGAGGAGTACAAATGGAAAATGTCATCACTTAGATCACCTGTAAAAGTCAGTGACACAATGACAGTTTTACTGGATGTACTCTTTATGAGAATGAAATGAGAAGTTTCTGTCTGATGATTAAAGATGATGTACATTTGAACACAGTTGGATTTTTTTTTTTTAACATTCACACTCTTAAGAATGATGCTCACATCATTCCTTGATATTGCATTTCCTGTAACTTCTTCAACATAGGGAAAATAAAGAGAAATAGCAGTGCTTCGAGCAGCAAAATATGTTTTCATGACAGAAACCAAGTTGGCGGAACAACAATGAACTCTGAAAAGCACACCTGTTATTTTGGGACTTCCGCCTAGGAATTCAACTTCCCAGGAGCGATTGGTGCTTTGTTACAAGGATAGCACACTCAAAACGCCAAGCCTACAAGGTCTTTAAAAGCCATGAGGAGTATCCAATAGGCTTTAAACATAAAGCTATGGATAAAAAGCTCAACTAGTAAATGCTTCTATTCTAACAATGAATACCATATTATGGGGGGGGGGGCGCAGGCAGTGGTGAAATCCTGCTGGTTCTGTCTGGCTCGTGTGTGCCTGTAGAGGCGGCGGTGCACGGTTTGGGGAACCGGTAGTGGCGGCATCACGAGGCTCTGCCCACCCGCCCGGAGTCATTACTTCCTGTTTTTGACAATCTGTGCATGTGTAAAGCCTTCTGTGTATGTGCAGTGTTGGGAAATTTATGGTTCAGGCTTCTATAGTAAGACTAGGCCAATGGCCAGCTTACGTACCAGAAAGCCTAGGACATAAAGTAAG
>JANHFK010009177.1:5333-16967 GCA_036250565.1 Sibynophis collaris | reverse complement strand
GTTATCAGTTAAGTGCTAGGAGGAATATAAGTATGAGGAACCCTTATGGCTATAGAACAGATTTGCAATTGGGAGAGCTAGTTGTGAATGAAGAAGACTGCCGGGAGATAAGGCAAGCTAATTCAAAATTTGACTGTCACAAAACTACATTTACCAGAAGGCAAATCTGTGGTGGTGCTTCCCATGTCCCTACCTCCCCAAACCCTCCAGGATGCTTTCCAAAATCCCACCATTTTGCCTTTCTCTGTTTGTGGGTTATTAATGGTTAGAGACATCAACCTAGAAACCAGGAGATTATGAGTTCTAGTCCCAACTTAGGCGCAAAGCCAGCGGAGTCACTTTAGACCAGTTACTTTCTCTCAGCCCTAGGAAGAAGGCAATGGCAAACCATTTTTGAAAAGAAAAAAAACTTGCCAAGAAAACTACTCCAGTCAGTTGCAAAGAATTAAAACTGATCTAAAGGCACAAAATTGGATACATGATTGGATACAAAGGTGTGATACAAGCCACTATCTTTGTTTTTGTGTGAATGTCTATGAGGCCATGTGGAGCCCACATGTGTTCTTATACATCTTCCTCGAGTGTAGCTTCTAGAAATCAGTGCTTTGCTTTGCCACATGCCATCTTTTCACTTATTTATTTTTAATGATCTGAAAGGAATTCAAATGAGGTGCAGCTGAACAAGTACCAAGAGAAAGATGAGAAATATCCATTGGCTACTTTGAAAGAACAGGTTGATCCAAAGTTATCTCTCTGCTTCACATCAAGTTATTTCAGATACTGGACACTGATAAGACTTTGTGTACCATTAAATAAAATATCTACTCCAAATGTTATTGTGTAGCAAATCAACACAATTCTTAATTTAATGAGTCAAAAAGTCATGAAGAGAATTAAAAGCTCATTGATCACTACTAATGGTATGCAGGTAGTCCTCGACTTACACCTACAATTGAGCCCAACATTTCTGTTGTTAAGTGAGACATTTGTTAAGTGAGTTTTGGCCCATTTTATTGCAACTTTTCTTGCCACAGTTGTTAAGTGAATCACTGCAGTTGATAAGTTAGTAACCTGGTTGTTAAGTGAATATAGCTTCCTCATTGACCTTGCTTGTCAGAAGGTCGTGAAAGATAATCATGTGACCTTGGGACACAGCAATCGTCTAAGCATGAATTCATAAGTATGAAAACCAGTTACCAAGCATCTGCATTTTGACCACATGATCATGTGGATGCTACAAAGGTCGTAAGTGTGAAAAATTGTCATAAGTCACTCTTTCCAGTGCCATTGTAATTTTGAACAGTCACTAAATGAACTGTTGTAAATCAAGGAGTAACTGTATTAAGATCCATATAGTAGCTCAATCTAGATTAAAGACAGTGTTCTCAAATAAGTATTGGAATCGCATTGGCTCTTGATTTTGTTTAAGTCTATAATTTGGGGAGCATCTTTATGTAGCTGAATTTAAGATAGCATTACAAATAACACAGCAGTATTTTTATCAAAATATTTCATAATGGTGATGCAGTACAGATATTCCGGTTTTCTGAATATGTACAATAGCTGATATTTCCTAATTTTGCTCTGTGTTTAGTTTCTATTTTGGTCCAGTCAAAGATAGCCTAGTCAGGAAAAAAGAAGAAAAGTTGCCATTTCTCTTAACCATACATTTTTGGGAATAATTAAGGGGTAGTACTACAGCTATTATGATTCAGGAAATTTTTCCAGAACTTATTAAAATTATGCAGAAAGGTGAACACTTACATTGTCAAGTCTTGAACCTTGGCCAGAAAATAGCCAGACTTAAATGGTTCCTATTAGTGAGGTTAATGACAGAACAACAACTATTAGCAGCAAGTGCTAAAGTTGTTGCTTTCTAGACTCTCTGTTTAGATACACGGGCAATGACAAAAAAGCTCCAGTCAAAACATGATTAGTATTTTCTGTGAACTGTTCTTTACATTATCTAAATGTATTAAGCTTTTCTTATTTGATCCGAAAACCTGCATCTATCCTTAAAATATATTCAGCTGGCTTTTTCCTTGTCGATTTTTAAATTTTGTACATATTCTCTGCCAAAGCTCATTGATTTGGCTTAAGAAATCATTAATGCTATCTGTTTTTTATTTTATTACTTAGCCTATACTTCCATAAACAGGATCTGGGTTTTTTTTTTTCTTGAAAGTTTAACTATGTTACTACCAACACAGAGCATCATTTTTTCCCCTTCCACCACCACCTCAAAATAGCATTTGCTTTATCCATAGAATGGTACCATTTTTAGGCATGCCACTTTCCTCTCTACTCAATGAACTTTCTGAAGAAGAGTATGTCCAACAGTCTTAATTGTTTTCAGTTCTTAGTTTCAGTGATCACAGGCCAAATTGCTACCTAAAATCTTGGACTAATTATGATGGTGGTATATTTTCAAATCTAATTTTAATCATACAGTTTGCAGCTTCAGAGTACCTAATAATGGATTACTGTAATTCTTCATTTAGACTCTACATCATGACTGCCGCAGAGTTATTAAAAACATCTTAATAAGTTTCTGATTTATACCCACATGGGATTGGAAATTTGGCCTCATGTAAGTTTGAAATAAATTTGAAATTCTATAGTGTAGACTTATGAACAGCAGGTTGAATCATTATTGTATTCTATCATTTTGAGAAGATTAATGCTATAATTTGTTCTTGCTTGTGTAATATTTTTTTTCTAAATCTCTCAAGTTTATCCCCATACTCTAAAAGGTTTCCAGGGACTAAACTTCTGCACCCATGAAATTATTTCACTCTTCTATTTCTTTAGTGCTTTCTTTCTGTATTTGACAAATGCTACCTCTTCCATCTCTGTATTTTTAAATCCTAGAAGACATGTGCTCTGCTTTGACATGGGCATGCTAACCAAGTCATTTGCTTTTCACATGCTTTCATATTTATTTTGTTATGAGTAAAATAAATTTGTAAATCTGCTTTAATGTTCTTTCTCAAATGAATTATTTCCCTTTGTTTATGGTCCAAGAGTGCTTAGTGAGCTAATTTTATTCCCTATTGTTTGTAAATTTGATTGCAACTTTTAGCTAATTTCCCCAAATTAGTAAGCGAGAAATAACTATTTCCCTAGATAGTGAATTCAGCTCTATATGAATGTGTTAAATGCATGTTGCACTTCGTTAATCAAATTAAGTTGGTTCTTGGTTGCTCATATGCATGTACCCTTTATATACTCGTTTCTTTCAATAAGTATGAGTTAGGAAACAGCTCAGGAGTTCATAGCTACCATAGCAATAGCACTTAGACTTATATACTGCTTCATAGTGCTTTTACAGCCCTCTCTAAATGGTTTACAGAGTCAGCATATTGCCCCCAACAATCTGGGTCCTCATTTTACCAACCTGAGAAAGATGGAAGGCTGAGTCAACCTTGATGACTATAGGATTATCCCAGGTTATCCAGGGCCTGACCTGGAACAGTGGCCACATACCAGGTTTACCTGTTGGAGCCGTGGCAACATGAATGTTTAGAATCTCCCTTGTCATAATCAGATCATGGCCCAATTATCTGATGCCAGTAACCACTGCAGTTATGCAAGACAGATTAGAGTGTTCCTCTCCCAGTGACTGTTGGTGTCTGGTGAGGAGCCTTGTGCCCCGCCTCATCCCACCCCAGTGACTGATGGAACAATAGCTGGGAGATGTTCCTCTGTTCGTCTGTTACCCAATCCATCTGAAACCTTGAAATAGGGGACTGCAGAGCAGTGGTGGTATTGAGCCGGTTCTATCATTTTCGGGGGAACCAGTAGCGGTGGCTGCGGGAGGCTCTGCACACCCACCCAGATGTCATGACGTCTCGTTTTTGACACTCTGCGCATGCACAAAAGGTCTTGCACATGTGTGGAGGTGGCGGATGCAAGCAAAGCGAGAGCCCGTGCGCGCATGCTCACATTTGCAAACTGGTAGCAAAGGTAAGTGAATACCACCCCTGCTGCAAAGACATTGGATCAGACCCTGCCTGTGCAATCTCTCCCTTTTAATTGATTCTATCATTCTCTGTGATTCACAGATGAATTGAGGGAGATTAAATGGGGAAAAAATGTCTAGCACACAATGACAGAAGAACCTGAGTGAATATAGTTAGAGCTATTTTAATAAAGCCAGCAAAGAGGCAATGCTTCTCCGGCCTTATTTCATCTGTAGATATTGCCCCACATATTTATTTGGGAGACTCTAGCCCTGTTGGTCAGAAGGAACTTTGAGATCCTCTTGCAGGGTTCTGTGAGGAAATTCCTCAGCATCTGTCAAAGCCACCTAAATTCTTAAGGAGGCACCCAGGACAAATTCTTGCTTGTCATCTGGCATTGGTTTGAACTTGTTCTCCCTAAGGAAGTGGATAGAGTTCTTAATACTTTGAGCTCAGCTTTTCCGCACCCTCATGGTTACTTAAAGCTGGTTGAGTGGTGTGGTAGTCTAGGGGTAAAGATGCCCACCTCCCAATTGGAAGGTTGAAAGTTCAAGAGGCAGATGTTACTCTCTTAGGGTGCAAAGAAAAAAAATATCTGCTGCAAACTCTGTGTGGCATCAGGAAAGGCAACCAGCCAGTAAATGCTCAGTTCCATCCAGTCACCACAACCCTACCCCAAATTAAGGGATTACAGGGTTGCAAAAAGGGAGGTTTTTTTTATGGTTAATTAAAACTGGTTGGGGGGAGGGATCATGTGGGTGGAATGTAGAGGTGATTAATTCTTCCTTGGGTGAGGAAATTGTTCCTCTGCTTTTTAAGAAGGCACTGGTTCACCCGTCTCCTCAAGAAACCATCATTGGATCCTACCATACTGGGCAATATTAATCAAGTATTCACTTCCCCTTTTGGAAGAAGGTGATTGAAAAGGTGGTTATGCAGCAGATTCAGAGAGCTGTGGATGAAGTGGATTATCCAGATTTTTTTCAGTTAGGATTCAGCCCTGAATGTGAGATGAAAATGGTATTAGTTGCATTTTTAGATGATCTCTGGTAGGAGCAGGATGGAGATTGTGCATCCATCTTCGTATTTTTTAACCTCTTAGTTGTCTTTTATACCAATGACCATGGTATCCTTGTGGATTAGCTCTGGGGATTAGGGATGGAGTATACTATATTGTACTGGCTCTCTTTCTATCTCCAGCATCAGCTGCCTTTGGTGGTAACTGAAGAGGACAGAAAATCTACCCTTACTCCCTACTTTGTGAGTTTTGCAGAGGTCAGTGCTTTCTACTCTCCTTTTTTACATCTTCATGAAGCTCATCTAGTATTATGATAGTATCACTATGCTGATGATTCCCAAATAAATCTTTCAGCTCCTGTCAAATAAAGTAATGCGATTGTTTGAGAGAGATTACCTTCACTCAATTATATCTGCCCATACCATTAAACCCAATAGATTTGGTGTGCTGCAGATCCCATCAACTAAAGAAATTAATCTGGTAGGACCAAGGCGACATCTTTTCTGTTATGGCATCCCGCCCCCCACACACTATAGGACATCCTTCCTCCTGAGGAAAACTGGCTCCTTCCCCAATATATTTCAGGAAGTCCCTTAAAACATGGTTGTGTGTTGTACCAACAGGCTTGGGCATCTCAAGGTGGTGATGAATTCATGATATGACTTTATTGATCATTACAATAACTCTCTCTTCTATTCCATTATTAATAACTTTGTGTTTTAACTTAGTTTTTATGATTCTCTTTTTTATTGTATGCCATCCAGAGTCATAAATCTGTGAGATGGGTGGTTATGTAAATAGGTTATACCTGTGTTCATATCTAGCAAAAACTGGGGGTCCCTATTGCTATGTTCTTTTCCCTGTAGAAAGTCATAGTGTGCCATATATTGCTTTTAGCCTTTCTCTAAATTCATCCTGTTTATGGAGTTAGGATGATTTTAAAGGAGACCCAATGAGGGCAGGACTCCTTCATTTTGTTTGGAATTTGGTGGGAATGTGTGGATTTTATGGTTGTATTCAAAGACAGCCTAGATGTGATGGGGATATTTTGTTTGGATTTCTGCACTAAACAGGACTTAGTCAGACTGAATTGGATACAGTAGCCTAAATAGCCACTTCTGATTTTTTGAATCTATGATTCTGTTTTTTCAATTTCTGCCCTCTGCTCCCAATTTCACTCTTATTATTAACTAGCAAATATATTTTTTTCCTTCCTCCATTTTTTCTTTTTCCAAAGAGTAGAGAGGCTGTTTAAAATGTTGGCTGGGTTTTTTTTAAAAAAAGAAAACACCATATACCAAGCATTGGACACATTACCAATCAAAATAAGGTGATCATTTGATGTCTCTATCAAATCTCTCCCTCTTCCCCTCCTCCCCACCTCTTTTGAAGAGAGTAATGACTCCTGCAGACTCCTGGTCTGCATCTGGCAAATCCCCCGAATGTAGTAAAATGAATCACTATGTTCAGTAGTTCTATGACTCATACATTCAGTAGCATGTCAGAAAACTATAACAAGTTTGCTAATATCACTTTTCCTGCCACATATACATTCAAGTAAAATAGAATAATTGACAATAGCTAATGCTTAATAAAAACTTACTCAACTCACATGTTTTATGATGAAAAAACAGTGACTCTCATGTAATGAGTATGGCCTATATAAATTTTTCAGGCCTTAAGAAATTAGGCCTGTGCAAAGTAGGTGAAGGATGGTTTGAGACAGGGGTGAAATCCAATAGTTTCTGACAGGTTCTGGAGAACTGGTAGCAGAAATTTTGACCAGTTTGGAGAACCGGCAAATACCACCTCTGGCTGGCCCCAGAGTTGAGTGGGAATGGGGATTTTGCAATATCCTTCCGCTGCCATGCCCATCAAGCCATACCACACCCACCAAGCCACACCCACAGAACCGGTAGTAAAAAAATTTGGATTTCACCACTGGTTTGAGAAGTATATTTTTGTAGGCCTGAAGCAGCCACATCCTTTGAAAGGTTCCAGATGATATTAGAGAGCTATCACAAGTAGCTTCTGCAAGTTCAATTGCTAGATTTCCTCATATGCATAGGCAACTTCTTTGCTTTCAGTGATTTGCAGAGCTGTATTAAGAACAGTGATATTTTGCTCTACGTTTTTGTTATTGTTGTTGTTGTTGTCAGGATAGGCCACTTTCTTTCTTGCAAATGATGAACTTTGAGGATTCCCAGAATTTAATGTTTCATCTATCATTATCTTTCCATGGCTTTCAAAAGTTTAAGTAAGGGACTGAAAAAACCCCATTAAAACCAAATAAAATAAAGTATAGTTTTTCATATGGTTTTCACACACGTAAAAGTAATATCAAGCTTTAGTTAACAATGCACTGGAAACTCACCTAAAATCACTAATGTTTCTGCGATACTTTTTGGGGAGAAAAATACCACCTTTATCATTGGACTCTTCACCTCTGGCCATTAATTATATTCATATCAGTTCCAAGGCGTCAGCTTTGCAAAGTGAGATGGGTGGCGTTTAAATAAAATAAATAGGAAAATAGAATGATGTACTTACAGTGCCGCCCTCTTGGAATGAAGGAAGGGAAGGAATCTTTCATCACCCAGGACAAGTTCCAGGCAGTGAAATCCAAAGAATGTGGGGGACTGTTTGTTGGCGATTCTGGAATGCTGATATCTGCCAGTAAAACCAGAGGATTGTGATGCAAAAAAAAGAATATACAGGGAAAGCATGTTTCAGCTCTATGGATGTAAATATACCTTGCAGAGTAAACATCTATCTAAAGTAACTATTAATAATAATTGATTGACATTATTCAGTAGTTTAATCCAGAATTTCTTATATACAGTTGTGTAACACAGTTTCTATTCTACCTTTTTGAACAAATTATTCATGTGAATAGCATTAAGGGTAAGCAGTGAAATGATAGCACCGATAAAAACATTTAACTGATCATCAGTGTGTGCATCTATAAGCAAAAAATCTTCAGCATATTGAGTGATAGCTATTAATGACCTAATCCTAATTTTCCTATGCATTCAAAATTCTTAAGAAGGTATAGATATACTCTCCAGAAATGAACAAGTGGCAGTCATAGTGATTGTAGTACATTTACTGGTTCAATATATGAAAGGTTTGAAAAAAATACCAAGTTTTTTTCTAAAAGTCACCGCTCTTAAAGATAAATGAAAAAAACCCTTCAAAACTAGAAGAGCTACCATCTAATGACTTCATGATACAATCATCTCAGAAAATTGGAATAAGGACTGAAATGCCTTTTTTCTTTCCTGTTTTTGTACCCTATTCACAAGCATTATTCTGAATAAGATTAATTTCCTTCAGCTTTTCAACCGACTGAAGACTATCTATATAAACAGACCAAATAGGAAAATTGACTTATTGTCCTTTATAACAGGAACACATAGCTAAGCCTGATTGGCTACACAGCTTTCTTATATGATAATATTAATTGTAAGCATTTTAGATGGACTCCTTCTATACACACACATCAAAGCTGTTGGAAAGGCAGAAAATGTACCAACCACGTTTCTGCAATTGGCCTCAGTGGAAATGCTTATATACTGTATATGGCATGGTGATTGAATATACCTGACTCTACAAGATCAATATGCTATATCATTATGAATGCAGAGTCATAAACACTTTAAATGAACCAAAAAAGTCATTGACTTCATTCACTAATTAAACATCTTTAGGACTGCCAACATCAGTAGAAGTAAATAGCTGTTTTTGTTTCTTTGTTTCATTGGGGTTGTTGTTTTTTTCCCACATGGCTAATTTGAAACCCATTTTTAATCACTGCATCATACTTTCTTGCTGGTAAAAAGATAGGTCCCTTCCATTCCCCTTGTTTGTGCTGAGCTATAATCTTGAGTTCTTAGGATGCCTTTCCACAGGCTTCCTAAAACTACACTAATGGATTTCTGGCTCAGTTCTAGCATAGAAGGAAATGCAGTTAGTCACACAGCACTTTGCTGGAGTTGCATGGAAGGCATCTTCTCCTTTGCTGAGAAATTCTTGCTTCATTATTAAACTGAGCAGGGGGTCGATTTCTTAGCGTCCTGCCCCCAGTAATCATCTTTATTTCTTTTTTAAATAATTCAAAATAAAGGCAGTAAGGTAACAATTAGAATGGGGGACAGAGGACTGGCTGGCTGATTTGTGTACTGCCCAATTGATCAGTTAAAGGACATGCTGATTGACTGAGTATTAAATGTTGTGAGAATGGACATGGAGAAGACACTTCCATCATAACATGTTTCTGAGGGTGGTAGAAGTGCCCTTAGTCTAATTAAACTCAGTTAAGAATAATATTCTAATTAAATATCAAATCAATTAGCATATTATGTAGTTTGAGTCTTAGTGTTGATATACTGCAGTAATGTTTTCACACTATATTTTGACAGAATATATTGATTATATCTTACAAACTTTGTTCTCAAGCACCCATGTGAGCATTAGCGTTGCAGACAATACAAATCATCTTATTCATTTTAATCTGATAAAAATTGAAATCTATAAAATACTGAAATGCCAGTTACATGCCAGTGTAGAGTATGAGATGGATGCAACAATCAATCTTGCATGCATATCGAAACATTTGTTCAGATATTCAGTGACAAATAAAATTCTCAGTAGGAAACTTTCATTCATACCAATTAATGAAACATACAAAACCCAGATATAATTCGAATATATTAAACTATGTCAGCATAGTTAATAGATATAAATATACATCAATCTGGAGAATGCAATATAACTGCCAGTATCAGAGATAATATTCTTGCTCTCTACATACATGTTCAGGAATATAGAGCACAAAATATAAGTTACTTTTAATGGAGTTTACAAAACTGTGAGCAGTATCTCTGTAGCTGAAATGGTATCTTCAAGGAATAAAAATTGATTTCAGAACATTTATTACTTCTTGCTTAATTGTTATCCTTTGAGATCTGGCACATAAAGCAGATTTCTTCATACTGTAGTGCATTTCAGTGCCATAAATTTGCCATACAAGCCATTAGGGAATACCTCAGCTTGGTGTCTCCCAGCTATGTAGAGACTACAACTCTGCAAATGATTGGGTTATATACTCCCAAAAGAGCCGAAGAACACCAAGTTAAGAAAAAGCAGATTATCCTTTGACAATGCTCTCTCATTGGCTGTAGAATCTGTATTCATCTGCTCAATATTTGTTTGTTTGTTTGTTTATCCCAGATAATCCAATAGGCTTTGGTGAATTTGAGCAACTTTATTGGATGGAAGTGGCCAGATGGAAGATCTTTATGTCATTTCTTCCCCAAAAGAAGGAAATACTTTAAATAAAACTGTTAAACAATCGTCTGCCGGCACAGTGAGGAAAAATTGAACAAATTTTGCCTTCCATCAGATTAACCAAGGCACTACCAGATTGACTCTTACATTACCAAGCATGTGTTATAACATGGCTTAAAGAATGGATAACCCTGAGACATAAGAGACTGCTATATTTAGAAGGACATGATTGGGATGACATGCCTTCTTATGGTATGAGAAGAATAAAATTCACAGATACTTTCAAAATCACTATATAAGAAACTCACTATTATCTGTATGGGGAAAAATAAAATCTATTTGAGAATCCCAGAATGGCTCTCAATGATGGAAGCATTTACATATCCAAATCTGGTGAAGTTTGAAAAAATTATGACATATAAAGACAATTTGGACACTGAAGGGAAATTAAAATCTAAGCAAGAGTTTGAAGACCAGGGTATTAAATTATCATGATAGCCTCAGTTGTAAATACAATCTAAATATGATAAAGACATGAAAATGTATGGCTTTTATAAAGGACAAACCGCCTCCAACCTGATATTGTTGAATTCTGATGAAAAACTAATTAAGAAAATATATAATTTCTTACTAAATTGGAAAATGGAGGATGAACAAGTAAAAGGCACTATGATAGGCAAAACACTTTGGATATAATGTAGAATTCGAGAAATGGCAAAACTTACGGGAAAGAAACTATAAATTAGCAATGGCAACTTCTTATAAAGAAAACGTATATAAAATATTTTATAGATGGCACTTACCACCTGCTAGGTTAGCTAAAATGTTTAAAACTATGTCTAGCAAATGTTGGAAATGTAACCAAAAAACGGGCACATATTACTATCTGATGGACCTGTGTTAAAGCAAAAAAAAATTGGGCAAAAATACATAAGTGGTTAGAAAAGATGATAGGAAAACATATAGATTTTAAACCTGAACTTTTTCTATTAGGTATACTACAGGGAAAAAATTGATAAGCAAAATATTTATTTAATATTGCATGTATTAACAGAAGTGAGGATTATATTTGCCCAATATTGGGAAAATGAAGAAATATCGCAAGATGAAGAGGTAATTAGGAAGATACTGGATTGTGCAGAAATGGACAGAAAATATCTACATACCCCTCACTTCTTGGACATAAATTGTTTCAACTTCTACCCTCAAAATGACACTGTAGGGCAATGCATACCAGAACAACTAGACACAAGGACATTTTTCCCGAATGTCATCACTCTGCTAAACAAGAATAGAATAACAGAGTTGGAAGGGACCTTGGAGATCTTCTAGTCCAACCCCCTGCCTAGGCAGGAAACCTTACAC
>JANHFK010009176.1:0-10790 GCA_036250565.1 Sibynophis collaris | reverse complement strand
GTACTTTTTATTTTCAAAAGACTATACTTCTTAGAAACTTTTTTATATAGATAAAATTCTATTACTTTTTGTTTGGTAGTGTGTGCATCATTTCGGAAGGATTACCCGGGGGTGGGACACAACAATCATCTATAATTTTACTTTATTTATTAAATGTATATGCCACCCATCTTGCTATTCAGAGCAATTGGAGTACTCCTTACTATATCACAGATCATTTCTCACTCCTCTTAGTAAGCATCACTATAGTAAGTTTGCACATTTTTTGTTTCTCTGGTCTGCTACAAATCCATCTTGCAGGAGAGACAATCCCATTAACTTTTACATACAAAACACTCAAATTCCTTGGTACAATGTTGTTTCTAGTTAACTGAGGAATTTAGATGTCGCTTTTCTTCATTACAGGTCTTAAAGTAACATATGGCACTCTGTATAAAATGATAAAATATCCAGAACTGCTATAAAACACAAACTTTAAATCAACGAAGCTAAAAATTTTATTTCATAGCGGGAGAGAAGGGACGAAAGATGTGAGGCTTGTTCTGCAATTAGAAATGTAAAAGCAGAGAAAATAAGAATGTCAATATTATTTGGATGGTTAAAAATAGCAAGTCCAGCTTCACACAGGCAGCGCTCATTCAGCCATTAAGGATCATAATAAGGCCCTAATTAAAGGTGTTTTGAACCTTCTTCAAGACAAAATAATGTACAATTTTTAAATAAAACTGAACTATATCATGACATATAAGTAAGTCATGATTAGTGCAAGTTTGGATAATGCAATATTTAATGTAGTGCAAATTGTAAATTGATATCAGGTTGCATTTAATACTGCCCCAAAATCAGTTAATGCAACACTAGCACATGCACAATTGCAGTTTTGGTTTTAGACGCTGCTGATCGTTGGGCATGCAACGTGGAGGAAAGGAAGATTCCCTCAGAGGAAAACAGAACAAATTGTTTTTGTTTTGTTTTTTAAAAAAGAAAGGCTCATTATTACATTAAAGCAAATATTTGATGCAATTGAATGATAAGCATGGTCATGGCAACTCTAAAATAGGAGGTGATGTTGGAATACCTAAATCTGCAGTAGATGGGGGGGGGGGCTCAACTGTCACATGATGCTCAGTTCTTGAACTTGGGCTGTTGGCTTTCCAGTATTAATTAAGGAATTAATGAATAAGTGAGTATTGATTAAACCAGTAAATTATTTTAATCAACCATATGTTAGTTGCCTAGAAGTGATTCAATCTCATTCTCTTTCGAGGAGACACTTGGGATTTAATGGGTGTGTGTGTGTCACAGAGGGGGGACAGAGAGACACACACAGATGTGAAATCAACAAGATGGCACTATCTGAGCACTATCAACTCAAAATAGTTGGGTCTTCTCATTTGTAGCTTATCCTATGCAATCCCTCTGGGTCATTTGTTGAATTTCATTGGGGGCTGAGTCATCTTTGTCGTCTATTCATCCTCCTCTTGTGTTTTCTTACTGCTTTTTCTGGTTTCTTTGGCTTCTGCCTCCGACACATACCAGCCCATCTTTCTCTCCTTCATGGATTTTTGGTGGTAATGAAAATAATGGATAATTAGTCCATTAATGGAAAAGCTAGGAAAATTAGAAAACAGACAAAACTGCTGCTTTGGAAGAGAGCATCATCTCAAGACCTCCAACCTCACCCTACTATTGCATATGGTGCCAGCTTGGAGGAAAGACTTCAGAAGTGAGTAGGGCCAGTCCCAAAGGAGGTCTGGTCTTTGTGGTTTGGGAATTGGGTGCATTTAGAAGAAAAAATGGATAGAAGCAGATTCTCTAGCAATTCTTTGCCGTAATTGACAGTGATGAAAAAGTAACTGTAAGACCAATCCTCACATTTATGATCTTTGCAGGTGTGTAAAGCAAAGAAAAACTGAAGTCAAACCATAAGCACAGTTGTGGTTTCACTTAGCAACCACTTTGCTTAATTCTAAGTTGCTGGACCCAAATGTGGTTGCTAAACGAGGACTATCAGTACTGGAAGCCTTAGCAAGGCATTTCCTCCATCCCTCCATATGGAAAAAAAAGCATAGCCTTTGACCTCAATCTCTGCCCTCAACCCTGGTAGGAGCCAAAGGGTCAGCTGCAGGCCGCACAGTTTCCATGCCTTTTGTAAGCACCTTCCTACATCTTTCCACCAAGCATTAGTGACCAATGTTGACTTTGCAAGTGCTGAAGAAGTTTCTATAACCATCTTCCTGATGCCAAGTAGGTTTTGTACTCGGTTCGGTTGGCATCAACATCATCCTCTTGTTGCAGTGGCATCCCTGGATTAATTGGCAACAGGAGGCACTGACCCGCAAGATCCAGAAAAGTAGTACAAGAGATTTGTTGAAGTCCACACATCTTCAAGTGGCCAAGGTTGATCTAGACAACCTAGACCTAGATCAGGGATCTGCAACCTTAAACACTCAAAGAGCCATTTGCACCTGTTTCCCACAGAAAAGAAAACACTGGGAGCCACAAAACCTGGATGGGTGTGGCCAACTCGATGTCACTCACTTCTACCAGTCACATGAACCCCCCCAGCCACGCCTACCCAGCCAGTCATCAGGGAAAGAATTGGTTATTAAAAAACACCGGGAATCACAAAACCCTTTTGACATCTACCCTACCTCCTTTTCCCTTCTCTCTCCCCCTCTCTCCCCCCCCCTCTCTGCATCTCTCTGTTTCTGCCCTGGCCGCTTCTCCATCCCCCGCCGTTGCCCTTACCTTCTCAGGACAGGCAAGGAGTGACTGAGAGGGGAGGGCAAGGGGCTCCCAACCAGTGGTGGGAGCCACAGCAGAGGGCCCAAAGAGCTGATACCTGACCTAGACCTTTCCAGCCTTCCTGGCTTCTGACCTATCCTCAGCTCACCTTTTCACTCCCTTTGCTTCCATCATTTCACTTTTTTGTTCCCTGCTGCCCATGTCTATCAGTGAGCAAGGCAACTTTCCGGTTCTTCCTGCCACTTCAGCAAAAGTCATCTTCTGGAAATAAGGCACTGCTGGAAAGCTGATGCAGCATGCTTAGCTTCTGACAAGCCTTGCCCAATGTGGGGATCTCTGGGGACCTGACTTTCCCGGAGTGAAAGAGAAAATGAAATGGGGGAATTCCACCAAGAAACCTTCAGAATATTGCAAGAACTAGAATCGGAGTGGTTTTCAGTAAAACAGCTGGAGGGAAAGCCCAATCACAAGACAAGGGGCTAGCCCAGCAGCAGCAGAAAGGAAAACTCTGTTTAGCAATATGTTAAAGAAGCAGGAATAGTTCCTCATTTATGTGGAGAGAAGCCCTGGCACTGCACAACAGCCTCCAGGCACACACTAGCAGCACAAAGTTCAAAAGCTGCCTTGTGGAGGAAGATATTTCAGCAAAAGTGCCCATGGGTGGTGTCCAGGAGGCTCCTTTTACAGAAATAAATGGTCAATTCCTGTCCATCCAGATATGGAGACATCTACTTCCAGAGGCAATTTACTTTGTAGAAATGGAACCCCCAACAACAGACTTTGGAATTTCCAAAGCGAGGAAGAATTAAAAACCAAACCCCAGAAGGAGGTTTGCTCATCTGAGAAGGCTTCACTTTGGAGCTCATGTGAAGAGGACTAAGGAAAGGAAGGGGACTGATGCCATAGTAGGCATCAACACTGCAATGTCTCCCACTTTTGTTCGGACATTCAGTTTGCTTTCTTGTGTTTCTTGGTCTTGAGCAGTAACTTCTGATATTTATCCTGAACAACTTCTTTGACAATTTATTTCCTTAACAACTTTCTCCAGTTGCTCTGATTCCCCAATCATTGAGGTTCAGAACTTCAAAGAGATTCCTGTCAGATTCCTGGTGGGTTAAAGGTTGGATTAGAAATGAAGACGTTCTTGGATTGGCAGATTGGCAGAAACCAATAAATTATTCTCCTGCTTCATTTCAGTTTCTTAGATGATAAGCTCCATCATAGCAATAATATTGGTGCAGACAAATAACAAATAAAAATGTAATTAAGCTTTCAGTGATACCAATACTGACAAAGCACACTAAAGTAATAGTTAGCCTTTCAAACAGTCCATATGTCTTTTAAGATTAACATTTGCAACAGGAATAACAAGTGAAAGAGAATGTGTGGGAATTTGTGTTCAAAATTAAATGACTGGGGAAAATTTGACCAGATTGTTCCCAAGTCCAATTTCTTGCCTTTGCCAGAAAAACAAACAAAACAGATTAGTGCAAACCATAGCTCAAACCAGATCCAGTTTTGGCCATTCCAATATTCCATAATTACCGGTAATATCCATGACATATCTTCAATTCAACCTTAATAAATTCCAGTTATTATCATTGTTATACTCTTTGTACAGTGGTGGGATTCAAATAATTTAACAACCGGTTCTCTGCCCTAAAGACTGGCTGGGTAGGCGTGGCCGGTTAGTCATGTGACTGGGTGGGCGTGGCCAACTCAACATCACTCATCACACCCAGCACCACCTCCCGGCCACTCTCCCTTTCCCCAGACCTTGGGCCTATACGCAACACCTCCAGAAATGAAAGGGTTAACCAACCCTCCATTTCCTGGTGCAAATGCCCCCCTCCCTTCCCAGTGAAAGGATGGGGACAAACCAGCAAAGCATTCTGCTCCCATCACCAAAGAAAGGAAGATATTGGAGGATGAGCTTATTAAAAAGCCATATATTGTGTCATAACAGCCAATATTTCACACCTGAAGTGGCAGAGCCAATAAAATCCCATTGACTCCCCAGAAGCAATTTACAATTAAAGCCCATTTGCACCGCAAAAATAATAAATAAATAAGCAGGAGGAGGATTGACAATACTTCTGTGCAGGCAATTCTGAAAGAGATAAGCTAAAGCTGGATTAACCCCTTCCTTCCTTTTTTCTTCCTGTTTCGTTCTTTATTTCTCTCTTTTTTTCTTTTTTTCTTTCTTTCTTTGTTCCTTCCTTCCTTCCTTCCTTCTCCTCATTCCCATCTCTTTCCCTCCTTCCCTCCCTCCTTCCTTCCTTCTTCCTTCCTTCTTTCCTTTCTTCCCTCATTTACCTCTTTCCTTCCTTCCTCCCCCCCCTTCCTTCTTTTTTAGCCTGTTTTTTGGCATTTTCCTGCTGTTTTCCAGGCCTTTGGGGGCATTTTTTGGGGCATTTTCAGGGCATATTGGGGCCATTTACGGCTGCTTTTCAGGGCATTTTTTGCCAGAAAACAACGCAAAAATAGCTGAAAAACGCCCTTAAAATAGCCCTTTTGGGGGCTGTTTTTCACCCCATTTTCCATCCATTTTGGGGTGCTTTTTGGTGCATTTCTGGATGTTTTTCCAGCTGTTTTCACCCGAAAAACAGCTGAAAATAGCCTGCAAAACAGCCCAGAAAATGGCTGAAAATGGCCCAAAATCAGCCATTTTGGGGAGGGGGGGGGTTGGCCCATTTCTTGGCTTTTTTCATCCAAAGAATGGCAGAAAACAGTCAAAAATGGCCCCAAAAATGGCCGGGGGTGGGACCAGCCAATGGTGGGATTAGCCGGTTCACTGAACTAGGCAGAATTTTAACAATTAGTTTGCCCGAACCAGTCCAAACTGGCTGAATCCCACCTCTGCCTATGTATCCCTGACAAGCAGAAATTCACAAATGAAGGCATGTCCCAGGATAATGTTGCAGGATCCAATCTGGGTCGACCACCAGGACCAGAGGTTTAGTCTTCTGAGCTTTTGGACTCATGCTGGAGCCCATCCTCAGAATGGATGACTGGCTATTAAGTCATTGGCTATTATTTCATTGTGCTGCTGCGCCCTCACCTCTTAAGTACTTGATAAGCTGGTGGTAAATAAGCATTCCTATTGGCTGACAAGAGGCCCATTTCACAGGCTTCAATCACTTCACTGGCTGGTTTTGTCCCTCCTAGTCCAACAATCTTAGCAGCAGCAAAATTGAATGTATGTCTTTGTTTATTGCCATGCGAAGTTACAAATGAATTCGGGTCTTCTTGTGGGACCTCTCGCTTGTGTTTTTGTAAGCTGGTGGTTAGCTTCCTCCCCATCTGTCCTACTTAATCACAAGGGCAATCCATGCATGGGATCTGGTAGGTTACATTGGAAGTATCTCCCACCTCACAATTTATTTTTGAGATCATATGGACAATTCATTTCAAACAAAAATTCAGCAAGATTCAGAAAAATTCAGTTCATGCTTAAGTCCACAAATCAAGCCACATTTCTAGCCATTGCAACAGCAATACAACCTTGAATATGGTTTCCTGCACTGTTTAAGAGAGCAACGGGCACAGACAGGAGAGTCTGTGGTATAGAAGGATGTAGAAAGGAGAGTTGAACTACTGAGAATAGAGAATATGAGAGAATATGAAATACTGGGACTCCATTTTGCATCAATTCAGCTGCTTGGTTTCTTTGATTTTACGCCCCCCCCTCCCCCAAAAATCCATTCCCATCCTTTAAGGTTGCTGGCTGTGTGCCTTTGTTGGAAGTGTGCTGCTGCTTTTCTTGACTTGAGCTGGCTGTATAGGGGATGTGCCTTGGAGCTGAACCCCCTGGGGCAGAAGACTTGCATTCCTGAGCCCAGAAAGAGCCTGGCGCATCAGGGAAGGAGAATGCGCCCTGCTAATGTGCAGCTTTTGATTCTGAAGAACAGCTGCCCAGAGTCTCTTCTTTCATCTCCTGGGAGAACAGGAGGTCCAAAGCTCTGAATAAGAAAGCAGTTTTGGTGTGGTGAGGCTTGGTTTTGTCTGAAGGTTGAACCAGAGGTTGATCTGCTATGGTGGCACAGTAGTTAGAACACAGTACTGCAGGCTACTCCAGCTGCCTGCTGGCTGCCTGCAGTTTGGCAATTCAAGTCTCACCAGCTTAAGGTTGACTCAGCCTTCCATCCTTCCGAGGTCGGTAAAACGAGGACCCAGATTGTTGGGGGAAATAGACTGACTCTGTAAACCGCTTAGAGAGATCTGTAAAGCACTGTGAAGCAGTATATAAGTCTAAGTGCCATTGCTATTGCTATCAAGAGAGAGAGTCATGGCCTGGAAGCATGGCTGATCTTAATCAAGATTGACCAGTTGCAACAGCTTTCTCCAGATCACCACCCTGAGGGTATCTATGAGTACCATTCCCCTCAATCCCACTTCCCTATAGAGGAAACAAGGGTCCTGCTGGTACAACCAATCAATGGGATGAAAACAGCAGTGAAATCTACTTACCTTCACTACCGGTTCGGGTGTGCTCCTGTGCAGGAGTGCACATTATGTGCACACACACCTCTTCTGCGCATGCCCAGATGGTTAAAAAATGGGACGTAATGACGTCCCAGCAGGCGGGCAGAGCCTCCCACCACCAGCACTACCAGTTCGGAGAACCGGCTAGAACCAGGGGAATTTCACCACTAGATGAAAACCTGGTGGTGTGTGTGTGTGTGTGTGTGTGTGTGTGTGTGTGTGTGTGTGTGTGTGTGTGTGTGTAAGATGCATCATAAATCTAATTGGCTTTTCTACAACAATTGCAACTGAGCTGAGCCAAGAAAGAATGAAAACGCCTTGTGTAATCTGTGGATGGATGAAGGCGGCATCTGCAATTGTGCAATTGAACCTTCATCCTTTGATCCATGCATTGCTGCACAAAGCAATACAAATTGCAATTTTGGATAATCATTGTCCCTGGCTAGGTGGCTCAGTGGCTAAGACTAACCTTGTCGATCAGAAAGGTCGGCAGTTCAGTGGTTCAAATCCCTAGTATAGGTCTCCTGCATGAGCAGGGGATTGGATTAGATGACCTCCAAGGCCCCTTCCAACTTTGTTGCTGTTATATCAGCTGCATGGAGCAAGCAATTTGAGACAGATGCATCTTTACATTTTAAAACATTTTAGGGGTGGGTTTTTTGCGATGAGAAGCAGTTGAAAAATACTTTTATTAGATTGTGATGGTAACTATGACAAATAAAAATTATCATCTTTATCAACATGAGATGCCTTGCAGCACATATCAGATGCAACAATAGTCTTTCCAATCCAGTTCTGGTTGCCACAGACATTTTCTATGATATTCGAGATATGTGCTAGCATTTAGAAGTGCGATGGAGGGATTTTTAGATTGCAAAATGTTCAGGAGGGAGAGTAAACATATTTGTGGGGAAGTGTGAGTTGGCGAGACTCTTCAGCAATTTCTTCCTTTTTCTATAAAACACTGAATCTGAATATCACCATTATCTTTATTTAAGGATAAATGTATGTAATCATATAAGAGAAATATGAGAAAAAGGAAACTCCATACAGGTCATCCTTGACTTACAACCACAGTTGGGAGGGACAGGAACTTCCATAGCTTAACCAATTTGTTCATAAAGTGAGTCATCATGCGATAGCATCCAATTTTACAAGCTTTTTTGTCACAGTCGTGGCTCAGTTGTGTAACCTTCCATAAGTAGTCTACAGAATAAAGTTATTTCCTAATATTGAGGAGGCATGGAGCCTACCAATCCCTGCAGAGCGTACCACCAGGCAGGATGCCATGAACATAACACAGCAGATGAGAAGTTGGGTTATGTTCTGCAAGTGCCCACCTTTTAAAGGGTTCTTTTCAATCAATTGTAGCAGTCAAAATTATTTTGCTGTAGCACAGAGTTAGTTTTCCCTGGTAATAAGACTTAATAGCAGAGGGAGATTAAGGAAACTTCCTGTCATGGAAGAAATATGGGGGTACCATTTTAGAACCTTTGTGGATTTCATAATTATCACAGAGATATCCCACATAGAATTTGCAGCAGTTTTTTGTCTTATCTGTTTTGAAAACAAACCCATGAAGTAAATCATGTGTTCGTTAAGCAAATCTGGCTTTCCCCATTAACTCTGCTTGTCAGAAACCCTCTGGAAAGGTTGCCAATGGCAATCCCATAACCCTGGGATGCTGCAGCTCTTGTAAATATGAGCCCATTGCCAAGACCCCAAGGTCACAATCATGTGACCGCAAGGACACTGCGACGGTCATAAATGCAAGGACCTGTTGTAACTCACTTTTTCAGTGGTCTTCGTAATTTCAAACAGCCACTAAATGAATGGCCGTAAATTAAGAACTATCTATCTGTAAAACATTATTTAAAAACTACTCGATCCAAATTTAAGCAAGATTGGCTTTTATATATACCACCTTTATTCATTCATACATTCCTTCATTTATATTGCATATGTCTAGACCACGGGTGTCAAACTCGATGTCACTGAGGGGTGGTGGTGTACCTTGTGGGACCGGATCAGGGTGGGCATGTCCAGCTCAACCTCATTCATGTCGGGGACACCTGTGACGGCCTGAACCCTCTGCCAGCAAAAACAGAGCAGTACTTTCGCTGGCAGAGGCACCATGGGCCTTTGCTGTTTCCAGGGTGGTCCTGTGGGCCAGATCTAAGCAGAGTTTGACACCTCCGGTCTAGACCAGGGGTGGGTTCTACTTACCTTCGCTACCGGATCGCAACGGGAGCATGCGCGCGGCACTTCTGTGCATGCACAGAGTGTCCATGATGACATCCGGGCGAGTAGGTGGAGCCTCCCACCACCATTACTACCAGTTCTAAGAACCGGACAGAACCGGTAGGAACCCATTACTAGTCTAGACCATCCATTTCCCTCAAGGAGAGGTTCTGTGCAGTGTATAATCTAATCAATATAAAACAGCATATGAAATTAACACTAAAATGGTAATATTAATTCAGGATTGAACATTTTAAAAACTGTAAGATTATAGCATTGTAAAATTTCAAAGAAATGAAAACAATGAAAGGTGGTCATTTAACCGCAAGGCAAAGGGAGGGCTCTCATGGCGCTAGCTAGCCCCACAGTTGCATGGATCTTTGTGTCTCCTAAGCCAGGCCACAGAGACAGGTTGTGACTCCTTCACAGAAAGCCAGGAGAGTGGGAGTCCACCTTACCTCTGGGATGCTCCACAATGTGGGGCAGCAGCAGAGAAGATTCTCTTGCTAGTCCCAGCCAGTCAAAATATTACACAACAAGGCAAATGTAAATACCGTATTTTTCAGAGGATAAGATGCACCTTTTCCCCCCCAAAAAAGAGGGTGAAAATCTGGGTGCATCTTATAGACCAAATATAGCCCTGCCCAGGCTCTCAAACTGAGGTTTCAGAGGCTGAAAAAAGCCTCTGAAAAGAAGCTTCAGAAAAAAAGCCTCTGAAATGGAGCTTCAGAAAAAAAGCCTCTGAAATGGAGCCTCAGAAAAAGAAGCCTTGAAACAGGGGTTCAGAAAAAGCAAGGCGCAGAGCTCACAACCAACAAACCTGTTGCTAAAATTCACCTCTGGGAACAGCTGATTGGGGGTATTCCTGGTGACCGATCCACCTGCTAATCAGCTTTTTCCTTATTTTCCTCCCCCAAAACTAAAGTGCGTCTTAGTCTTACAGTCTGAAAAATATGGTAACTAACTAACTAACTAACCAACTAAATAAATAAATATGCCTATACCCACATATATTATATGACACAGAGAAACAACACAGTGTAGTTCAGATGTATACACATACATGGCGAGAAAGAGGAATCTTGCGAGTTTATCAGACGGGTGGCACAGGGAACAAATTTGTTACAGAATCTGTTAATCCTGCTAGAAATACTTTGAAACCTCCTCCCAGAGGGGAACAACAGAAACAGACCATGAAGTGGATGTGTGGGGTATCTGACAATGCTTTGAGCTATAGGCGGTGGATGATCTCTGGAGGGCTAGAGATAGAGGATTTTCCTCTATCCTAGTCCTATTAGACCTCTCGGCGGCTTTCG
>JANHFK010009174.1:184703-201972 GCA_036250565.1 Sibynophis collaris | reverse complement strand
ATTCGAACCTGCAATAATTGCAGGCATCTAGTGTTAATAACAGGGTGCTTTAGACCGCTGTACTACCAAGGCTCTTGTTGCTAGATACGAGAAAGCACAAGAACATGAGGCTTATTAATAGGAAGGATGAGAGCCAGTTTGGTGTAGTGGTTAAGATACTAAACAAGAAACCAAAGACCATGAATTCCTGACCCACTTTACCTACCTTAAGGTGGGTAATCTTGAACCAGTCATTGTCTCTCAGCCCTAGGAAGCAAGCAATTTCAAACAACTTCTGAAAATTTGCAAAGAAAATGGCTGAGAGTTGCCAGGAGTTAACAGTGATTTGAAGAGCCCCTCCTGCCCCGAAGAATAATTTACATTGTAGGCAAATAAATTCTTCTGTACTATACGATAGGCTATATTTCATCTGTGCTATTCTGTGTTGTGAAAATAATTATTTGCATATGAATGTATAATCTTTCCATAGAATACATGGATTTTTTTTTTTAAGTCATACACACCAAAGTTTTAAATTATATTGACAACCAGGAAGCATGATCTGACCAGATTTGTTCATATAGGGACTTCTCAGTTGTGGGAAGAAAGAGACAGCTGTTAGTGAATGAAGTGAGCATGTGCAATGTGTGCATTGTTTCCTTCTGTTCACAACCTTCTGAAGTACATATGTAATTGTGCTGCACCATGGAGCATTTTTACTAAAGAATCAGGAGTAGGAAACATCAATTGGGGAGACAGGTATGCACTTGGAAAAGCAATAAAACCACACTCAAAACTTCAGAAAACGTATGTGATCATAGAGTTTTTGCTATAAAATGACAATTCTTTTTCTGTATAGTCTATATCAGTGATGGCTAACCTTTTTTGCGTCGCGTGCCGAAAGCGGGGGGAGTGTGGGGAGGTCACGTGCGTGCGTGCCCACGCCCATAATCCAATGCCTCCCTGCGTGCCCCACTCCCCCAAGCATGCACGCACCCTGTGCTCCCCCCGTGCATGTGCACACGACCCCCTCCCGCACATGCAGATGCCCCTCGCTCTCTCCTTTGGCACAGGGGGGCACACTGCCCCCATGCACTCCCCCTTTCCCCCGCGCATACGCGCGCATCTCCCACATGCAGCCTGTCCCACGCAGCAGAGACCTGAAAATCTGCTGGCTGGCACAAGGAGTGTGCACATGTGCTGTGGAGCTGAGCTGGGTGACGGCTCATGTGCCCATAGAGAGGGCTCTGCGTGCCATCTGTGGCACCCGTGCCATAAGTTCACCATCATGGGTCTATACCTTTCCAAGAAAAAGAATGGTTATGTATTCACACACAGAAACCTCTCTATTGGGATAACGCTTCCATTTGCATCCTGGGAAATGCAAAATCTGATACATGGCTTAGACAAATATTGTACTGCCCCTACCCCCCACTCCCCGTTTTAAGATTGTTGGATATGCCCTTCTTTCTTGTGCTGCTCATGTAGATTGTGTGATTTGGATGCAAGAGACTGAGGAAGTACTGGAAATTTTAGTAGTCACCAAGATCTTGGAGAAATATTTTCAGCTGCCCGTCAGTTGCTGGAACAGAGTTGACTTCAAAATTAAATTATTAAAACTCTAAGGGGCTAACGAGAACAAGAAGATTGAGCAACATTTTTTAACTTGATAAGGATCTATTTGAGAAATTCCAAGCATACTGAGCAATTTAAGTATTTTGACCTTAACTGAACTTGAAGTCTATAATCCGTACGGTTGGGTCATTTAATTTAAGGTAATTTTATTAGAACTGTGTACTTTTCAAATTCTGTATTAGAAAAATGCATAGTATGCTAATCCAAAGGTATAGTATAACTCATAATAGATTTTTTAAAATTACTACTATGTCCATCATGGCAATTTACATGAAAACATTTTGTAGGTTTGGCATATATCTGTTCTCTAGAATAAAAGTCCTCATTTACTGCCTACAGGAACCTGCAAAACAAATGTCCCCTAATAGCATAAATTTTCACTAATGTTTCTGGACCTCAAATTGTCCCCATAAATTTTCTTAGAAAATAACATTGATGAGGTTTTGCATTGCTTCTACCACTACCCCTTGGTGGGAGAGGGGGTGGGATTTCTCTACTTTTTGCACAGTATATATTCAGTTTGGTGTAGCAATTAAGATATCAAGCTAGAACCTGAGAGACCATGAGTTCTAGTCCTACTTAGGCACGATGCCAGTTGGATGACATTTAACCAGTTCAAATGTTAGTCTTATATTACTATGTTTTTTAAAAAAAAAATTAACAAAAGCATTTTCTCATGGGAAGTCTTCTTCATAATCAATTCCAATTGATTATCCACAATCTTATTTTGAATTTATCTGGACCCTTAGTCCATTTGTAACTTGTAAAAGTTTTAATCACCCTTTTGCTGTTTATTAAAAAAAAAAAAGTTCTTAAACTTGTAGTTAAAACTTTATTTGGCTAAGGATTGAAAAAAGCTCACTGTCAGGATATGACTGGAGCCATATTGGAACTTCAGTGTTGCCACTCACCTCTGCTGTCAAATTTGTCCAGTCAAAGGTTTCCAATATCTGAAAAACAGTTAGCAAGCAATTCCTAAAAGTGATTTGAAAAAGAATTATGCGAACTTGATATCCTTTCAAAAGTGCTGACCATGGTTTGAGCAAGAAAGTTATTCCATCTCTCAGAACTCTTAAGCCTGCTGGAGACCTCTGTCTTGTGGTCTCTTTGTAAGGAGCAGCGCTCTAGAGCACTTGTGGGTGATATCAAGTCCTCTCTTATTCTGGATAGGAATGATTGAAGAGCTGATCTACCCACCAGCTCTTCATTGAAGTTGTCGTCTCTGTTATTTTTTGCAGAGTTGTCTTCCGTTCGCCTTTTCTTCCTCCAGAAACCCTAGAAAATAAACAGAATAGTTGAACAAACTGAGTAAATTCTCACTCATTATTCTTCAGGTTCACTTAATTACTAAAATTGATGGGTTGTTATTGATATTATTCACTTTTGAGTTTCTACACCGGGGCATAATCACAATTGGCAAAATTACTACTGAAAAATTCAGCAGTAAGCAAAGCTGTAGTAAGCAGTAAAAGCAAAGGAGGACAGAAAGACCATCACTACCTCCTGTCACATCATGTTATTGTGAGAAAGAGGACAGGCTACAATTGAAACTTGAAAGAAACAGAGGTAGACTTAAGAACTTGTATTTGCAAACCTTTGTATTTTCAAGCTGTGCAAGTATTAGTGTTTTTCTTCTTCTGAATACTCAAGCAAACAAAAAATAAATCCTTGTCAAGGATTTCTAGAAAGATGGCTTAAATTCTAAGTGGATTCTGTATGTAGACATGGTAACAATTCAGGGAGATACGAAGGCTGATGATGAGAAGTTAGAAATGGAAGCATAGTTGGAGGGCAATTTATTTCCTTGCAGTGAAAATATTTAGAGTTCCTATCCCCTATGCTAGATTTTGTTTGCAAGCATATTGTTCATGTCTTATCACTGAAGGCCTCTGAAGAATATATTTGCTTTCAACATTGTTCACATTTTCAGCACTCATAAAGGAAGATTAGTGCCCACCCTCCCTCTGGAGCCTTGATTAGAGCAGTGGCTGCTCTTGAGCCAACGTTGGCCAGGCATGACTTCCTCTGAGCAGCAGCAGGAATGAATTAAAAGAAACATAGCCAAATACATCACATGAAACTCTCCAAATACCAGCAATCGGAAGAAAGCCCTGTTTTGTGTGCAAGTCTCAGTGCCTCTGTGTGAACGCGTGCTTAGCATGTGCAGCTGCTGTGGTTAGAATTGCAGATTTTTGTTATTGACTAAGAACTAAAAGAGGGAATCATTTCAAGAAAGTAAGAGAAATCTCTTAATAGATGGATACTGGCAAGGTCATCTCCTACAGATACAGCTTTTACATAATTTATTTTGAGGCCACAGTCATAAGGCAAATAGAAGTAGGTTGCAGCAGGATCATTTCTGGTTTCAAAATAAAATCACTTGATATTTGTGAAAACTGCAGAGTCTGGCTATTTAAGCTCTTAAATTCTTAAATTGTTTGCTGGGAGAAATAGAAAAATGAAAGCGCTAAAAGCAGCCTTCTCTGATCTTTCCAGGTTGGCGGTCCAGCGCGGGGGAGAAGGAGCAGGTGTGCATGTGCCTCAGCTTCATTTGTGTGAGCGGGAGACATAAAAACCCGCCGGTCATTTGAGAGGCACTGTGAATGCTGGCGTCCACTGCTCACATAAATGGGGTTGCGAGCACTGGTGCTTGCATGAGTGGGATTGCAAATGCCAGCGCCCACTGCTGGTGTGAATCTGGCTGTGCAAGCGCACCAACCACCATTCACAGTGGCCCCATTGTGAATAGGCCACAGCCTGGTAGTGGACCGTGACTCACAGATTGCAAATCCCTGCATTAAAATATACTTTTTGTGCACATTTAAAAAGTGAGAAAATTATCATAATAATGTGCCAGACAGTTAAATTGTATATCTTTATATTAATCCCATATGGGTATGTGTAATATTTGGATTTCAGAACTGTATAAAAGTTTCAGGGAAAGAAAGGAAGGTAACACAGAAGGGCACAGAATTGAAAAAAATATAAATATATATTCTAATTAAGCTCATTTTATTAACTTTCTACAAGTTAAAATTATTTTTAACAATCTTTGTAGGAAATGTTGATGGTGCACATTAGTTGAATATGAAATTCCGGGCCCAGTAGATAAAAACAAACAAGAAGGAAATTGTATTCTTACTTGGCCTTGCAAAAAAAAAAGAAGATTGGTTTTTATTTATAGATCTGGGTTTTTTTTCATATTACTTATGTGAGTGTTTAACAGGGCTGGAATATTTTAAATATGTAAAGTAAAAAATAAAGTCTTAAATAAAATTAAAGTTTGTCTTTTGAAAGAAATCTATTTTGGATATTGGAACTGTTTAGGAAGAATTTACACTTACCCTCTTTTGTAATTCTTGACATGGTTGCAAAAGATAAACCACTTTCTCCAATATACTTATTTGTTACTTGTTATATTTTCATTAGATTCTAGCTAGCAGCAATGTTTTAAATCTATAAATTAGGTTTACAACCTAATTTCTCTATTGAGAAAGACATTTTTAATTAAAGAACAATTTATGCTGATAAAATGGAAATACAAGAAAGATTTATTAAAATTCTATCTGGCTCCTCCCAGAGCAAATGCAAGATTTTTATCTTAATTGTGTTCATTTAATAGATTTATTAAGTGGAAATAACTAGTCTCATTACAGTTGTGGAATTAAACTCATATCTGATGCAAAAAATGAATTCCAGTCCTAAGTATTAAATAGAGAGAAAGACCTAGTGACTCCAATCAAATGATGAATAAAACTTAATTTAAGTTTCTATCATGTCATGGGCAGACCATCCACTTCTCTTACAGCACATGTCCTAGACCAGAGAGTCTTTCAGACAGTCAGTCATTCCTTGGTTAATTTGTGACGTGACAGTGTGCTCTGCACACGGCTGTTCTTGAAGACTGCCCAGAAACTTTATGTGGTCCACAATACATCAACAAAAGCAGCAATGTGCATGCCTCAGTATTCCCTTGTAATATCTCTGCTATACTAACTGCATTGGTTGCCCCTTTGCTTCTGGGTGCAGTTCATGCTGCTGGTTATTATTTATAAAGGCCCAAAGGGCCCAAAATAATACATGTCTCTAGCATCTGCCCAACCAATTTGATCCTGTTGGATTAATGTACTCTGGGTTCCTTTGATTAAACAATATCAGACCCAGGAAGTGTACTTTTTATACCAGTGCCTGTCATTTGGAATAAGCTTGCACCCCAAATCCACATGACCCCCCCCCCTTCTGCTATTGTTTGTTCATCCTTGCAAAGGAGAGTGACACCGCTAGCTTCATTCCATCTAGTCTATTGTACTTGCTATTTTTTATCTTTTGTTGGTTTTATTCTAATTTCTTTGATTGTTGTGAGCTGCCCAGAGTTACTGAGAGTAAATGCAAGTTAAATTCTTTATTATGGTTGGCCGCACAGTCAGCCAGATGTTTAGACAGGATTTGGCATCTTTAATCAATCTATCAATTCCTTCTCAAGGGTCTAGGTTAAGCAGATGTTGTTGTTTAATATTATTTAATACTAATGTCAAAGCTATCATCGCAGGATGTAAACTGTTCCAAGCAAAACTGTCTTTTGCAATTGACTGGTGGAGATTTTGCCAATGCCAGTGGTGTTTAGATGGTGCTCCAGATGTTTTGAGATTGCACCCCAAATTGGTACTATCTTTCCTTTCTTTTGTCAGTTCTACTTCTATTTGCAAGTATTTGCATTTGTGGTTCTTTCTGTTCTATTCGGCTGTCTCCAAATGTTGCAATATTCGGTATCTAGAATTTTTTTTTTATCTTTCGTATCAACGGTTGTCAAGTCTGGATTATTGTATGTCAGGTCCTTGTGTGTTTGAATTCTAAAGTGCCAGATCACTTTAGCTTAGTTATTTTCTATTTGCTTTTCTATGTTTTGGTCATACCAGTTCCTACTTGCAGGTAAATGGTATTTCTTACAGATATTCCAATGCACTATTGTTGCTACTTTGTCATGCCACTGTTTATGATCACTCTGAGCAATTTTGCACCAGCTAACTAGATGGTCCCCTGTTTTTTCAGGTTCATTGCAGAGACAACATTTGTCATCTGTTGGCTGTTGTGATGATAATGATGAAAATGATGTTTGCAAGGCAAACAGTGGGGGAATTTGTTATTTGAGTGAGTCAAGCCAAGACAAGCAATAGACATTTAGATAAGATTATAGGTGGAGTCAGTTCCAAGAAATAATGGTTCTGTTGGGAACAGGATTGAGGTGGTTAAGCTTGAAGAACAAGGTAGAGCAGACAAAGCAGATATGAAGTTTTCAGTCTAAGTTGCAATATAGGACAGTTGTCAGTACTTTGCATCTCTAGAGAGTTGGCAAGGCAAGGGCCTCTTACCTTCCTTGACCCCAGTTACATTTTTTTCTAGGCCAGCATTCCAGGGAATGCCAGAAGCTGGACTGAGCTAGTGTATAATTTCTTACAGCTCTCCTGAATTACCATCAGTCTGTGGTATTGTAGAAAAGTAATGGGTGACTAGACTTGATTATCCAGCACTGCTCAAAATAAATCAATCAAAGCCCACTGACCAAAAAAAAAAAAGCTTTAAAAAGTCATCTTCAGAGCTGTAATTAACCAACCATGCTGCATAAAATAGATACGGCCTAACAGTGTTCAAGCTTCCAAGTTAAGTGCATTTCACCAGCCAAGAATGGTGGTCCACCATGAATTTGAAAAAAACATGTTGGTTTCAGCTGCTAGGAACTGGAGAAAGGTGATTATCAAAATATTTGTTTGGTACATTGATCTTCCTGATCACAATTTATGTAGAATGTGGAAGATGCTTTATTGCATAGCAAGCTCTGCTAGCAAGAGAAAAAAAAATCTTATATAGAATAATCATATAAAAAAAGCATAGAGCACGGCAGAGGTTGGTAAAGATATCTTTGCTTTCAAGGAATAAGAATAAGAAACTCAGCTGAGGAATTAAGTTTTATTTCATTTTCTCCAAAGACCTATACTTCAATATAGATAGAACTTTTTTGGTCTACTGCTTAAGGCAGCTGGCTAGAACCTGTGAGTTCCAATCTCGCCTTAAGAATGAAAGCTGGACTGGATGACTCTGGCCCAGTCTCTCTCTCTGCCCAATCCATCTCCTAGGATTATTTTTGTTGTGGGGGAAAGTAGGAGGAGGAAGGAGCATTAGGTCTGTTCACTGCTTCGAGTTATTTATAAAAATAATAAAGACAGGTTGTTGTTTTTTACAAAATTAAAAAAATATGGACTGTTTTTCTAGGTTCTAGCTGTCATAGCTGAGATTATAGCAAATATAACTTTTAAGATTCAAGGGATTGGGGCAATTTATTAGTAGAAAGGAGCAGCAGGAGTACTTATTGCCTGTCAGAATAATTAATTAATTAATTTAATTTGTATGCCCCTCAACTCTCAATAACTCTGGGCATCTGACAATAAACAAAGAAATGTCAACAAAATCAATAAAAGATAAAATATGGCAAATGCAATGAAGGAGGTCTCTCTCCATTGTCAAAGGCCTGGGTAAAGAATCAGATATTCACAGCTTTTCTAAACAACAACAGGGGTCATCCATATCACCAGAAGAATCTTGTTCCAGAAGATGCCTGAAGTAACCACGTCTACTTATGAAATTAGGCTGTGGGTTCTACACTTTGAAGCCCAGAGTAGATTTCGGCACAGTAGCCAAAATCTGAGAATTGAGGGATGGCGCATGGGTAACACAGAGGGTTTTTCTTTCTTTCTTTGAAGGAACATGGTATAAATGGCAGGCCCAGCACCAAATTGACTCCTGCCTTCTTGCTAATTTCTCTAGCTATTTCCATTTTGCCTAAAATCACATCATTTCACAGGATTATTTTTTGCTAAACCATATGTGTCAGGTCATGGTAATAATGCAACCTTGCTTCAAGGTAGATTATTAGCAAAGATTTTTTATTTAGGTATCCCAAAGTGCATTGCGAGTTAGTACTAAATTAAGACAAACACGGTTATCTCATAAAACTTCTGACAAAGTTGCATTGTGTTAAGCAACCCAGAGTGTTAATAAGTTACAGTTGCTCCCTTTCCTTTTCCTTCCCATTGCCAGCTACCCTGCATAATATAAACACTCATTTTAAAAATCTTTCAACAAAAATTAACTTTAAAAAACCCTGGCAAGAACTGAAAACCTAAAACCTTTATTAGACACATTGCTCTTTCTTAAAGAGTGATGTTCTAGTATTTTTGCTGAATAAATGGATGTTTTAAGATTCCTTTCTGTATTGTATTTTCACAATATCCACATAAAATTATAAATACAGAATCCCCTTAAAATGAGATTGTAACATATAAAATACATGTCAAATTTCAACTTTTATATTTGAAGGATTACAGTGACATTCAAAAGCAGCATGATTAGGTAACATGCAATTAGAGCAGCTTTTTTTCAAGACTGAATTTTCATGTTGAGAAACGCCAGTCTCCATATTTATATCCAAGTCACTGAATTTAAACAGCTAAAGCTTTACCCAACTTGGTATTGTAATGATGGGAGAAGTGAGATCAGTTGCATTTCTGCTGATCATGTGATTTTTAAAAAATACTTAACTGCAGGAAGCTCTCCCAGGGGAGGCATAAAGTAACATAAATGCTGGTTTACTCAGTTCTTAAAGTGAATTTGTCCCTGGGGACTAGTTTGCAGTTGGTTTCATAACTGGGAAAATAGGAATTCATTTAAGGTGTACCTGTGCTATAAGTCAGTTCTAAGTACCGTATTTTTCGGAGTAAAAGACGCTCCGGAGTATAAGATGCACATTAGTTTTTGGGGAGGTAAACAAGAAAAAAAATTCTGCCTCTGCCTACCAGCATCTGTTGGTATTCATCTGGCAAATAGCAAACAGCCTGGTCAGCTTCAGCACATTATTGCAGTCTGATTCAGCATGAGCAGCTGATTGGCGGATAGATAGGCTTCCCGGAATATCCCCAATCAGCTGTTCCAGGCTGCGGGGATTGCCACAGCACATCGCCGCTGATCGCCGCCTCTGTACATCACATTTTTGGCCTCCACAAGCCCTGTTTTTGGTCTCTGCGTGTCACGCTTTCAGGCAGTTCCCGCCGCCAATCCCCGCAGCCTGGAACTCCCCCAAAACACTTGGAGGCCAAAGAACAGGGTGTGCGGAGACCAAAAACACAACGCACTGAGACCAAAGATGCGAGGCACAGAGGGGTCGATGTGCTGTGGTGATCCCCACAGCCTGGAACAGGTCTTAAACAGTGTGTGGAGGCTGAAAATGTGATGTGCGGTGGCCGAAAAGGGCCAAAGAGTGGGGGACAGTGGGTGGGCAGAGCTACATTCAGTGTATAAGACATACCCAAATTTTCACCGTCTTTTAGAGGGGAAAAAGTGCATCCTATACTCCGAAAAGTATGGTAATAAATAATTTACCTTGCGGGAGATTAAATATTTGTGATTTCCATTTGTAGATGTTTGTAAATAACAATATATTGGTATAATTGTTTTGTATAATTGTTATAAGAAAATATACAACCTTGTAACTCATCTCAAATGATACTGATGGCCCTTTAATTTAGCTTAATATAGTTATGTTACAGATAAAAGATGCATAGAAAGATCAACATCCTTAATATTCTGTACGTTTTAAGTGTCACAGTTTTATATAGTACCTTTTACCACTATGTAAAATATATAGCAGTTCTATTTTAATGCATTACATTGTCAGCATCAAATCTTCAGGACTGCAGATTTTGAATGATCTAATAAAAAGAAAACAAATGGTTGTGAAAGGATTTTGCTTCTTAAACAAATACATATTCATATACATATACATGTACATGTACATATTCAACATGTATCATGTTATTCATGTGTGGTATCAATTTTCACACATGAAAGACTGCCCCAAATTCATCAGAAGATATAGAAATGTCAGTGTAAAACTGCTACATACTTTTACAGCCATGGAAATTCACTGGTGACACTAGGCCAAGTTAATTCCCAGCTTTGTTTTGGAGAAAAGTAAGAGTAAAAATTGCCATGTGTATTGCTTTGAACTTATTGAAAGTATACTTCATAAATAAATCTAAAAACCCAATCCAATATATATTTGTGCAAAATAAGACCCAATGAGTTTAACAGCATTTAGTCTTGAAAGACTACAGTGTTTTACAGCATTAGGTACAAAGAACTAAAGTACTTAAATGGCCTCTGTTAAAATCCCTAGGACTAAAACTTGCTTAAATGTGGTTACATTGATCCTCAGTTTGTTGCACTGTCTACAAAGTTGATTGAATTCCTTGTGGTTTTAAATATTAACATGTTGGGTAAACTAGGTCACCACAGTAAATAACAACATGCTTATTTGTACAGTAAATTATGACATGCATATTTATATATAAACATAGTAATTAGATTTTGTTAACCTGGTTTTAAGGATTTAGAGTAGCTTATGTGCCTAGTTAATGCTGTCCTAAATTTTACAGGTTACAGATACAAAACAAGGGACACTGGAATTTTGATAAAAACCTATTACCCACTTATTCTTTTCTTAATTTGACAGAGAACCAAATCTTTGATTCATCACAGTCCTTTTATTAATCAAGAGATGTCTGTTCTGTACTGACTTTCCTGAATTCTACTTACTAGCAGCAGAAACCTGTACAACGAAGCTACTTTCATGTCTTACCCTTACTGTTGGCAGAGATTACACATACAGGGCCTTGCTACCTCTTCTATGCTTCAGTCAAGTGCTACTGAGTCAGCCAAAAAAGAACATGCAAAGCAATCCTTTGATGTTTCCATTCCACATAATTTGACCTCATGGTCAAATTCAGACAGAAGGCTCTTATTCTTCAGACCTGGTTGCAAATCAAGAGGGTAGCTTTAGGACGGTGGGTTTTTTTTTATTTGAATAAATCCTCTGAGGTTTTTTTTTTATTATTGATTTTCCTTAGCTAGTCTTTTAATTGCACAGATAAATCCACATTTATCTAGAATTTTAAATCAGCCTTTGATGGGAGGTTGCAAATTTAATTGAGGAAGAGGCTGGTTAATGTTAAACATAGTTGGCATCGATGCAGTTGTAATGCTTAAACCATGCAAAGAAAGAAAAGGGGGAGAAATTCACTTGGGAAAGGAAGTACTGTGCATTTTCAGGCAATCTCATAGGTTCTTTCAGCAAAAACAAAAAGCAGCAGCCTTAAATTTTTTACTAGGCAGTGGACTGAAAAAACAAGTCTAATACCGTAACAAATAGGCACCAATATTTTTTTTTATCTAGGTTCATCACTGGGTTCTACAGTAGAGAGTCTGTTGACTCTGGTTAATATAAGCATACCGAGGCAATTATAAATCTCTGTCAGCCATTCTTTCAAGAAGCTTCTTACTTTTTTGAAATGATGCCAACAGATTCCCTCACCATCCAAAAATGCTTACTTTGCAAGTACCTGGCTGTAAGATGGAAATCAGCATGTGGCAATATAATGTCTTCGTTCTTTTCTTGTGCACAAGGAACATTGTCAGGTATTAACACATGGACATGATGGAAGATCAGCTATGGAACCAATGTAATGCACAATTATTTGGGAGAATAACAAAACTAGTAGATCTTTTTTGTCTCAAGTTACAGAGCAAAAGTTTGAAATGAAAGAAGTTCTGTGAGTTTACCATGGAGATGGAAATAATTTGGCCTTTGAAAGTTGCCTGACCTTTGTTTCTTAGCAACATAAAACTAGTCAGTACACTATGTTTTTAGTGTACCTAATTTAGACTATCAAATATTAGCTTTAAGACAAGGTAATTTCCCATAATGATTTTTCAGACACCATTAATAAGCAACAGAGAAAGGAGAACAGTTTCACATGGCCCCTCCCTTTTCAAATCTCATTGAAATGGTCAGAAAGCATTTACCTAATGAATAAAACCATTGTTGGGCCAATGGAATTATTGCATATGTATTTTTTAACACTAAATTTTGAATTGCTGTAGCAACATCGTTGAATCTTTAGTTTCGGTGGAACCAGTGTACAGCTGAAATTGTATTCCAAATGGTTAAAAAAACCCCACCATCATAGATCCTCTTCCCTTCTGCTTGTCACAAAAGTGTGATCTGTTGAATCAAAGATACTCTATCAGACGTGTGAAAATCTCTTCCAATTCTTTTTTCATTTTGGTGATCGGCATGGAATTACGTTGTCAAGCATCTGGTACCAGGTGTCACAAACTGTACAGATCAATTCAACGGAAGTTATAATTTTAGGAAGAATACAGTGATTGATTGTTGCTGGAGATAATTTCTTATCTGTACCCCGGAACCAATGAGTGATCATCGGTTTAGTTAGGCATCTTTAACCCCAGGTTCTTTAAGATAGCGGGGAAGTAAAAATTAATAATTTTCAGTTCAAGCAAAATTCCTGTAGTTATGCAGCTTGCTCCCTGTGGATCAGGCGTTGTTCTTTTTGATTGGTACACTGTACTACAAGTGGATTGACTGTCTCAGTCCTCAGAGTTCACTACTGTCCTGTTATGAGCAAAAATCATCATTAGCCCCTTGAAGAGATGAATGTGTAACTGTTCCTGTAAGAATAATATATTGATACCAATAACTATATTTAATAATCTTAATAGTGGTTTTAAATATTAGCTATATTTCAAAGTTTTATGTGTTGAATCAAAGTTGTATCACTTGAATAGTTATAGACATAAAATTCCAGGCTCTTTCCGTTTTTGTTTTTGTTTTCATCTGAGCTTTGAGGTTATTATTATTACTTCTTTATCCTTATGAATGTCCTACATTAAGAGTGCAACACGATTTAATTCTCCTGCTTCTAGCCAGCTTTTGATATTATAGTAGCTTTGTAACCTGAAGCATAGCAAGATGGATCGTTTCATTCTTTCCATTTTCTTTGTCAGGCTTATATCACAGGAAGATTTGGAAACAACTGTTTGGATTCCATCAGAGCAATAACCGCCCCATTTTCATTAGTTTTCCATTGAAACTCATTGGGCAATCACATTGCCATTATTCAACAACAGAATACACGAAACAACAGCACTAAAGCAAGCATAGTTTATATATGCAGCTAGGGGCCATGGGTTTCTCATTGCTATTCTGCATAAACTCATAAAACCCATAGTACAATAATTACTCTAATTACACTTAATAGGCTTATGTTTAAAAAGGAATCCAATTGAAAATTAAAGGTCCTGCTACCAAATGAACAACTCCTTGAGTTAGCAACCCAAACATTTTAGGCAGCTATTCTGTCTTTGCTTTGTTAATGCATGACGGGGGTGGAGGTGAAAAGCAAAACAAACCAGAAATAGTGGATAAATGCTACAGACTTACTTACAAATGAGTTTCTGGACACCCCCTCCAATTCTACGAATAAGGCAAGATAATGGTACAATATAAGCTTTGACTGGAAGCACTGTGATGCTGGTATTGAAGAAAAAATAGTAGTCTTTTCTTTTTGGGAGACCAGTAACAAAATAACAAGTTTAACATAAGTTTCACACATAATTGCATACACTAATCTACATACCAAATTACATTTCAAAAAAGATCCCAAATTGAGTCTTAACGTAATATTATCTACTATTAACATTAATCCAGGTGGTTTAAATAGTTTCCCATTGCTGAAAGATGAAACAAGCATAAAATATAGGTCTTTAGCTTCTTTAGTTTGTGTAAAATACAAAGGGAAGTACATCTGTCACTATAATATTAGGACAGCCTGATAGAGTTAGCATAGCCATTGTTCACCTACATGGTCCGGATCTCCTGGCTACTGTTGTAAACAACGATGATTCTGCTTTTTTGGTCAATGGAGTTAGGTGAGAAAGGACAGCTGTCTCTTAATTAGAATTTCACAGCATGTCTTCCCCCACCCATGAGCAAATCTCTGACTATCTCCAAACCAGATTTATTTTACTTCAGCGGAAGACCACTGAGGGATAACAATGTGGCAAAGAGGAGAGAGGCAGATTGAGAGTCAACCATGAGGGGCTGCAAGCTTTAATTAGGATGACCTTAAGTGAAGTGGCAACAGACTTTTCACAGGTGGAGAGGAGTGGCTGTCAAGGTTTCCAGCTGGGTTCCCGAAGCCCTGCTGTCAGTTGTACAAAGACTTGTCAGCCCTAAAGTTAACCAGAAGTCGTCTTCCCCCCCATTCCCTCGCTATTATATTGAGCACAACACGGTCTGTTTTCCATTTAGCGGAAAGGCTTTCTTAATCTCTTGCTTTTCCCTTACCTTATCAGTGCACTTGTAGAGGATTCCATAGGTACAAATCATGCCTGCAGGTAGAATAAGATAAGATTTTTTAAAATCATTGTTTCATTATGAGTACCTGGTGGCATCCTCATTGCCCATTGTTTATATCCTTCTTTGTTAAGATTTAAGACTCTATAGGAGGAGTGCATGAGTGTCTCTATTCAATAAAGGGCCTTGTTCCTCTGAGAAGGTAAATCAGCACAATTAGTAATTTTCTCTGGCCATTGACAGAATTGCAGCACTCCCACCTTGTAAAAATAAATGAACATGTTCTGTCTTTCTGTTTCTCATTCACACGTAAACACACACAAGCACATTGTTTGATCTGCAGTCAAGAGATAAATGGAAATTGTTGTGACTGGGTATTTTATTTGAATTGTAGAATCTAAAATAAAAATCCTAATTTAGCCAAGTGTTCAGTTAACTAGTCTGGCTGGCTTCATTTTTAAATTTAATTTTAATCTATAATATTTGAATGAAATTAATTACTTACGGTTTATAGATTTTTATTTTTATTTTTTGCTCTCTGTAAATGATTTGGGATCACGAATTGTGAAATAACTGGCAGCTACATGAAAATCTCCCTATCCCTTGAAATGCCCTCAGCTCTTAACTTTGTAATTTTGTGACGCTGAGGAAATGTATCTGAAGGAAATTACTAAAAACAGAATTGTATAATAGCCTTTTGATTTACAGATGCTGGCTTCTAATTTTATTGCTTTGGGATTGATTGTTTTATTATTTTACATGTTGTTTAATTTGAGGGGCATGGTTTATTTCTTATGCTATAATTATTCATAGACACTTTATTGTTAGGATTGTATTCCACCAGAAATGTTTTGGTTGTGATGAGGGGGGGGGGGGGAATAATATAATGAAAAAAAAAAATAAAAACTAAAACATATTTGCTTACATTTTAACCTAACTGATTAGAAATTATGTATATTTGCTTGCTAGTTGAAACCTTTCTTGGAAATTTTGAATGAACTATGGTGAGTAACTATGTGGAATATGGAATACTTGTTTTCTTTTTAAACAGGGTGTTGCATATTTTGAATTTCCTTTGAGGGGAATTTATTTTGAAGACTATGATTATTCTTCTTGTGATAAAAGAACTAATTTTTTAAGATGGAATTTCAAATCCTGGCATATAGAAGGATTTTCTTTTTTATTATCTGTTGAACTTTCTCACGTTCTTTGTCATGTTTTCATGAACAATTGTTGTATCATGTTGTAATGGAATTGGCTACTTTAATTCAAACAATGTACCATGTGTATTTACATTTATAAAATTATAGCAAGGCATTTTGCTGTGTAAAATATGGATATAAAACAGTTTCTCTTCGAAAAAGTATTTCTTCCACATAGATATGAAATGAATAATAAATACTTTGTTGCAATAGAAATAGATTGTTTCTAGAAAGGGGAATGGTTCGTTTATCGCTTCATTTTTTAACAAACAGATAGGTAAATATAGCAATTCTGTTTCACAAAATTAGTAACGTTTGACCTGAAATCTATACGATTTAGAATAACTGAAAGAAATAATATAGCCAATTAGCAGATTATTCTTTCATGCTAGCTCATTCTGTTTAGATTTCATTTTTTTTAACATGCCCTTATTTCATCTTATTCTTCTCAGTTTTCTCAGTTCCTTTCACAATTCATTTCTGCTTTTGTTAGATACCCCAAAGCCTAGCTATTCATAACTACCTTCATTGTTCCAGGCAATTTTTTTCTAATTTTTATTTTTGGTAACTAGACTGCATACATACCTGGCACATGAGTAGGCTGCATATAATTTTGTATGTTATTTGCACATTAGAAAAACACTATTCCTTTTATAATTTAATTCCTTCTAATAGATTAATCCAGATAAATTAGTTAGGCATATTTTAAGTACTGGTATAAAGCCTATATAACTTGTGAAGAACTATTTGAAGATTTAGAGATACAGTGAACGCCAGTGCAAGTTCCAGACTTCCTCTGGAATCTTCAAAACTTTCCATTCATTTATAATTTCAATCTGACAAAAGATAGGAATTGCTAAATAGATGGGGATTAATCATATTGTATTTTATTGAATTAATAAAAATTTAAATATGTTTGATCAGATTTATTTTCCCCCTGAATTGGATTCTTATTGAAAATATGGTCACTGTCTCATTCCCTCAAAGGCAGATGCAATCATCTGATTTCTCTCTGTTGTGATATACCCATATAGAAGATGAGGTTGACCTAAACAAAATACAGTTTAGGAAAATATTGTCCTGTTGTGGAATAGATTTTGAGTAAATGTGATTATTTTTTATTTATTTATTTATTTATTCGATTTTTAAACCGCCCTTTTCCTTTGCAGGACTCAGGGCGGTTTCCAGT
>JANHFK010009174.1:150061-161414 GCA_036250565.1 Sibynophis collaris | reverse complement strand
ATGAATTTGGTGGTCCGCGGGATTTAAAATTATGAACTTGGTGGTCCCTGAGGTCCAAAAGGTTGGGGACCCCTGCTTTAGAGGATCAGCAAAAGGATAAGAAAGCTGTTCCCCAGCAATAGGTATTTGGAACCAAACTTCCCTAAAAGATATAGACTGTAGTTTAGCAAACCCACTCGTACTTTCTACTTTCCATAAATTTGCCTAGCCCAACTTTTATAGACCTATAATTTCTTCATATTCTCCTACATTTTTAAAATTGGTCTTTACACAAGCAATTTTGCATTCCTTGAAGAGTCTATTAATAATGTTGCATTTTAATGACACCTAAAACATTTATATATTTTTAATATTTTTTAATTTGGTAGTTAATCCTGGAGGTTGACTTTCAACCTTAATTCTATGCAGATCCTGGGTAAAAAGGGTAGCTCAAACGTTCTGCTGTAGGGAATCTTTTATGGTCTTGTGTGGACTCTTCTGCTAGAATCTCAGTTTTCCAGTTTCATTGTTCAGTCACTTCGTAAAAATCTAGTGCTGCCAGTGGGAGATTTGCATGTTATAACCAGTTCAAAATAGGTATTATCTCACTATTGTATCAACTACAATCAGATGCATTATGAGAATAATAGAGTTTGTATAGAGTTTAAATATTAAGTGCCTTTATATTTTAAAAAAACTTAAGTTGTGGGTGGTGCCAAATTGCTAAGTAATGTGATTTTAAGAACAATTTGATGAAGAGAATGATTCAACATTGGCCCATTACATAGTACAAACCAGAGACAAAGACTTACAATGACAAGTCAGATAGACTTTGTTATGATTCCAAACAGTAACCATGTTTACTAAACAGTCATTTTCTTCCTTTATTTTTTCTTCATAGACCCAATTCATTTGTGATCATCACTGCTAATCGTGTTATACACTGCAACGCGGATACACCAGAGGAGATGCATCATTGGATCACTCTACTCCAGCGATCCAAAGGTGACACTCGAGTAGAAGGACAAGAATTCATAGTGAGAGGTAAGAACTTCTCAAAAAAGAAATCTCTTACAAGAACAGAGTTTTGTTCCTTGCTAAAATCTGATGATAGCAAATTGACAAAGAAAAAACATTTATCATTTTTCCATGTTAACCTCTAGAACCACCCTTTTCATAAAACGGAATGAGATATTTATCTTCAGCATCAGATTACTTTGGGTACCATAAAATAATAACAAAACAAAAGTAGATAGTTACAAGCTAGATATAGCTAGTTGGGCAATACCTGCACAATTAGCAAATTGGCTTCCATTAACTGGTTGTGTTAAAATTGACTGTTTGGGAAACTGTTAACTAATTTATGTAGTGTTATAGCTTGAGCGACTATAAAATCAAAGGAAATTTCTGAAAAACAGCCAGAAAATGAATTGTACAATTGTTTTATGTTAGCACTAAGCTGGAATTCATCACTGAAAAAATCATTCACCTAAACCAGAGGAGACTAGTTGCCCATCTCCTCAATTTTTAGAAAGACTATGGCATAACATTTTCTTATTTTACATGATAATTGGTAAAATTCTGATTCCAATTTGCCTGTTCATAGACAAAAATCTGCTATGTTTCTGGTTCCTAGGTCTCCTTTAACAGGAACCAACTTCAGAGAGGTAAAGTAGGGATAAAAGAACAGTTCTGCAACTTGCACTCTTACACAAAAAAATGACAAGTGATATATTTGTGATTTAATTGAATTTTTGCTACTGTTGTATCTACTTCATTGTATTGGAGCTTGGCAGCATCTCGCCAAACATGCATATAACATATTCAAGCACAAGCATTCTTACTCATATACGCAATTTCATGAATATCCATGTAGGCAATTTATTTTTGACATCAGTAACTTGCCTTTTCTTCTTCTGTCTAGGATGGTTGCATAAAGAAGTAAAGAACAGTCCAAAAATGTCATCACTGAAACTGAAGAAACGTTGGTTTGTTCTGACGCACAATTCCTTGGATTATTACAAGAGCTCAGAGAAGAATGCCCTCAAATTGGGCACCCTGGTTCTGAACAGCCTTTGCTCTGCTTTGCCCCCCGATGAGAAAATATTTAAAGAAACAGGTACCTAATTCCTCAGGAATGCTTTTTATTTTAAGTCAATAGAGTTAATAATATGACCTTTAAGATTCTAAAAATTACTTGGAACTATAAATGTCTACTCTATAGGCAAAAAACACTCTCTCTATAGGACTTTGATTGCTTAGTTAAAAGAACTGCAGGTTTGCAGCTCATAGTAGAATAGATAGTAGCTGCTTTTCTTTGAGTTAATCAGAATTAGTTTAATTCTGCTATTTTAGTTTTAGGGGCTCTCAGACTATATTGTAAAGCCAATTAACAAAATATTCACTTACCTATTCTTGCATTAGGGTATTGGAATGTAACTGTGTATGGACGCAAGCACTGTTATCGCCTTTACACCAAATTACTGAATGAAGCCACTCGCTGGTCAAGTGCTATCCAAAATGTGATCGACACAAAAGCAGCAATCGATACTCCCACACAGCAACTCATTCAAGACATTAAGGTAGTACTGCAGTGTGAGAAGTGTCATTAGCGAAAGGCAATCTACTGCATTATATATGTTAAGTCATAATTTTCAGGAACAGAAGTGATTGTTGTTTTTCGGATTTGTCATTCTTGTTATTAGTGTAGTTCAGCTACTGATATTCCAACCAACACCATTTGTCTTTCTACCTTTTTATACTGATCATTATGTGACGCCATCTAGAGGTCACTAGGTCAAGGGAAGCTATTTTATATCTCTTATGAGTATTTTTTTCCCAAACTTGTGGAACAGTTTAAATATGCATCTTGCATGTAATATTTCTCTACTTTTAAATTTCCAGTTCATTTTGTAATTGTGTATATATGTATTTGTACACTGTCAGTGTAGATATAATTTAAAATATTAGATATAATTTCACAATAAGGCATGGGCTCTAGGTCATAATTTAAAGACAGGCCAGGTCTTTGTGGCAGTCATTTGACAAGAGCCATGGTGGCGCAGTGGTTAGAATGCAGTATTGCAGGCTAATTCTGCTGACTGCCGATTGCCAGCAGTTTGGCAGTTCAATTCTCAACAGGTTCAAGGTTGACTCAGACTTCCATCCTTCCTAGGTGGGTAAAATGAGGACCCAGATTGTTGGGGGAAATATGCTGACTCTGTAAACTACCTAGAGAGAGCTGTAGAGCACTGTGAAGCGGTATATAAGTCTAAGTGCTATTGCTATTTTCCCCTTTGGTATTTTTAAATAACTTGATTTATTGCTGATATTTCATAGTCATTTGGAATTCTATTATTTCTTACCAGACTGTAGTAACCTTTTTTACACATTTATATAGGAGAATTGCCTGAACCCTGAAGTTGTTGAACAGATCTATAAGAGGAACCCAATTCTTCGTTATACCCAGCACCCGTTGCATTCTCCATTATTACCTCTTCCTTATGGAGACATCAATCTGAATAGTAGGTTTTGACTGAGAAGCCTTTGATATATTATGGGAGAAACCTCCTTCTGAATAAGCACCTTTGCCGTGCACACACCCTCAAGACGTCTTACTCATTTGCATAGCCCATTGATAGCGTCTCTTCTGCACTCTTGTTATCAGCATGATAAGAGTGTTTAAACAGTGCAGGTTGGCATAGAGTATTTCACACATACTCAGTGCAGTGGTTCTTTTATTTATTTTCCAAGTTATTTTACCTCTTCACTCATATTTCCAATTTCTAGGCTGATATTAAACTTGAGGAAAGGTAATACCTAGTATCCAACTGTCAAAGATGATTCACTCAAAATCCTCTCAAAGATTTCGGCTGCATCAAGGAAATCTGAGATCACGAAATAGCTAACGACTTGACTTTTGAAAAGTTACTGTTCCTCTAAAGGGAAAATAGTTTAATTAGGTCGAATGATGGCCAGAACCACTCACGATTCAATTTCAAAGAAAGAAAAAACCATAGAATGTTTTTAAAAATACTTTTTTTTGCAAAATGTATCATTTGGTGAAGAAATAACTGTTAAATTCTCATCATTTATTAAGAAAACTTAATTTCTGTAAATTCTGAGTTTGAATATTACTTCAGGTAGTCCTCGACATAAGACCACAATTGAGCCCAAAATTTTTATTGCCAAGCGAGAAAAAGAGTTAAGTGAGTTTTGCCTCATTTTACGACCTTTCTTGCCATATTTGTTAAGTGAATCACTGCAGTTGTTAAATTAGTAACATAGTTGTTAAGTGACCTGGCTTCCCCATAGACTTTGCTTATCAGAAGGTGATTACCCCAGGTCACTGCAAATATGAGTCAGTTGCCAAGGGTTTGAATTTTGATCTCATGACCATGGAGATGCTGCATCAGTCATAAGAGTGAAAAACAGTCATAAGTCATTTTTTCAGTGCTGTTGTAACTTCGAACGGTCACTAAATGAATTATTGTAAATTGAGGAATACCTGTAGTTTGTTTCATGCTTCCCTATTTGAAATAACTTATTTGGCTTCTGGTCAACTTAAGGTACATTTGCTTGTTTCTTTTTTTCTAGTACTAAGAGACAAAGGCTACACAACTCTACAGGACGAAGCTATCAAGATATTTAATTCTCTGCAGCAACTGGAGTCTGTACCAGATCCCATTCCTATTATTCAGGGCATTCTCCAGACAGGACATGATTTACGGCCCCTGCGTGATGAATTGTACTGTCAACTCGTCAAACAGACCTGCAAAGTGCCTAACGCAGGGAGCCTTGGCAATCTTTATAGCTGGCAAATCCTCACTTGCATGAGCTGCATGTTTTTGCCAAGCCGTAGTATTCTCAAATACTTGAAATTCCATCTTAAACGGTAAGCTGAACTAAGACAATAAATATTGTTAATATGAGGGGTTCCTTTGGTGGATAAAGCTTTGGTGTTACACTGTTATACATATCACCTGGCATCTAGGTCCTTTTGGGATAAATAAATATGTAAGTCCACAACTTGCAACCATAATGGAACCTCCCCATTACAGTCATAAATCGTGATGTTGGTGGAGCAGATCACCCATGTGATTCACCCAATCTTACAACTTTTTTTTTGCCATGGTTATTAAGTGAACCATTTCTTCACCATGGGCTGGTTTTACTGAAACATAAATTCCAGGTTTGGGCAAAGCCATCATAAAACATGTGGGATATGCTGCAAATGGCCATAAATGCAAGTTGGTTACTGAGCGCCCAACGTGCAGTCACATGGCCACCAGGAGGTAGCCATTGGAACTTTGGAATCAGGTCATAAGTACTCTTGAGGAGGTTCATTTCTAACTCTGAACAGTCACTAAGTAACCAATCAGTTTAATAATAGATCCATGGTTTGCCTCAGAATTCATCTGTCATATCTAGGGAGAGAAGGGGCAGATATATTCAAGTACCTCAGTGAAAAATCAGTAGGGATGGTAATGCAAATAGGATTTACTCGACCTTGTTGGCCCAACTACACTGCAGTGGAAACAAATTCAAATGAGGAGACGTCAAACCTAAGCAACTTTGGAGCAAATAATGAGAGATTGCTAAGGAAGTAACCTGCCCTAAGGAAACCTTAAGAAAGGAGCCATGATTTCAAAAGGAGTGGTCAGCAACACGAGAGCACAAATGCATATAAGGGGAAAAAAAACTAAATGCAACAAGAAAATGAAGTTTAATATTTCTCCCACAGGATCCATGATCAATACCCAGCCACTGAAATGGCAAAATACGCCTTGTTCATTTATGAATCCCTTAAAAAAACCAAAGGCAGAGAATTTGTGCCATCCAGGGATGAAATTGAAACTTTGATTAACAGACAGGAAATGACATCTACCGTCTACTGTCATGGAGGAGGTTCCTGTAAAATCACAATTAACTCTCACACCACTGCTGGTGAGGTGAGTAGTTTTGCAAAAAAAAAAAGAAAAGATTTGATAATGACTAATTTTAGAGATCCATTTCCTATAATACTGGGCATTCATTAATATGCAAAAGATGTATTGACACATGACCAATTCTACTTGTTAAATAGAAAAAAAAACCTTTGACATTTTGGAAATAGGTATATCTTCCTAGTATGTATTCTTGGATTATGAAAGTAAAGTAGAATAACAGAGATTGTGAAATTAACCTAGTCTGAGTAATTTACTAATGAGTAAGTAGGTTGTCCACCTTTATATAATATATAGGATGTTTTTAAAGAATGACTGTACAATAGTATGTTTTATGCCTATCTTTCAAATTAACAGATTGATTTATATCAGCTTCCAGCTCACAGAACAGAACTAAATAATACAAATGTCAAAAATAGTTTAAATAGCAAGAATAGTTTAAAACTCTGGAACTAGTTGTATATTTAATACTACAGTATATTACTGTTATTGACATGATTATGCTACATACAGTACTAAACTGTATAATTTTAATGGAATAACTATATACGTGACCTTTTTTTACAAATGTTCTTGTATTCTTACGCTAGTATTTCTAATATTCAAATTCAGAACATTCTTGAGAAGAAAAGGTAAATCTGGAATCTGGTTTTGTGTAATTGTTAACAATTGTCCATATACTTATCAATTAACAAGTAGGAAGCCTAACCCTAAATTTACAGCTTTAAACTGATTTAAAGCTGTACATTTTACTTCACAACAACCTTTAATTGAGAAAGAATCAGCTGCAGACCTGATACAAAATGTCAAGATTAAAATAGTTAAAAAGGAAAAGAATTAAGACCAGTCTTATTATTTTATCTCCTAGGTTGTTGAAAAATTAATTCGAGGTTTGGGCATGGAAGACAGCAGAAATATGTTTGCCTTGTTTGAATACAATGGAATTACAGATAAAGCCATTGAAAGTAGAACTGTTGTGGCTGATGTCTTGGCAAAGTTTGAAAAGTAAGTGTGTCATTGATAATAAACTGGGAATTAATATTTCTCCTAACAGCTTTCCAAATGTCTCTTACTTGTGTTGATAATATCCCCCTCCCTTCTGGCAAAGGATGCTTTTATGACCCACTGTATTTCTACTGTCCAAAAATTTCTTTGCATCCCTCCTCATTTGGATTTTGCTCATTTTAGGATCGTCGAGGGAAGGGGGCTTCCTACAAGTAGTGCATCTATAGAAGTACAATCAATATTGGACATTATAGAGCTGAACTTTTTGTTTGCTGATTACATCTTCAGTTGTCACTAATATTGGAACAAAACTAGTGATTGCAACAAGAACAAGCATTAGAAAAACAATGCTATGTTTTATGCTAGATTGATGGGCCATTCAGACATACTTCAGATTTTAATGCCTTCAGTATTCATTTATTTTCTCTCGAGCTTTTCGTTATTAATTCAACACAGCCTTTCTCTACATTCAGTAAAGTATCTCAACATTTTTTCAGGCTTCCACGCAAAACTAAAAAACAGTGACATAATTTTAAGAATTGTATTAACTTTAGTAAGTAGATTTTTTAGGTTCACAAAGAAGCCCAAATCATATTGATCTTCTTTAAGTAACTAGCAAAAAAGTACTGCAGTCATGCTATGTATAAAACATCTCTGTAAAAGCATTTTGTAGCATGCACAGCTTTTTTTAATCATGCTCAAAAGGGAGGAAACCTTGTATATGAAAATATTGTCTTCATACACACTATTATATGAAGGCTTTCATTGTTTTACTAAGTTGTACTTGACTGTAATGATAAACCAGAAATGTTTAGAATTATGGCTTGCTGTTATGAGCAGCTTATTTTTTATGTACTGTGCAATTATTTGTCTTAGATTTTCATCCAATGAATCAGCAAAAATGTCATGTGAACATGACTTATATGTGAACCCAACTATCATTGTTACTGTTATCAATCAGTATTAAAAATAAACTTCCAACTGTAGTGTCAAACTTTGGCTGACTAAAGGAACAATAAACTAAAACATTGGGTGTGGCCATATTAGAAAGCTTTTGCTTCTTCATTAATTTAATTAACTCCTGTTAATACAAATCAAATGTGGTTGACTGAAAATGGTACAGCACTCGCCATTTGAGAATAAGGCAAAGTTCTCATCCTGGTTTACTGTCAAGTTGAAATACCACAGTTCAGATTATATAGATTTAACCAGAGATAAAATAGGTTTTAATTCTATTACCAAGTAATAACAATCGTTGTTGTTGTCATTCCAGGATTGGTGCCACTTCAGACAGTGACCATGAAGAATGGAAATTTTATTTCAAACTTTACTGCTTCCTAGACATTGAGCATGTACCAAAGGATAGTGTGGAATTTGCATTTATGTTTGAGCAGGTAAAAAAAGGAATTTTATTAGACAAAGATGTACTCTGTGTGTGTGTATGTGTAATACACACACGCAATAATTCATAGTCCCATTTAGATCAAATTAGTAGAGGAAAGTACCAAAGACGTTATTAGCAAATGATACTTAAATTTGGGTTTTTTGCCAGATGTTATCCTATAATAACATAGACCAAAGCAAGTATCCAGACATACTGTGTTGTCTGTCATTAAGAGTTTAGGGAGAAGTACAGCCAATCTGGGAATACACCACTGTACTCCACCTTACTGGCTAACTCCAATTAAACAATTGGCAATCTTGAACATTATTTGAGCAATGGTCTGGATGTGGGAGAAAAAGCTAAAATTAAATCCAGACAAGGCACAGGTACTATTGATAAGGAGAAACTTAGATATAGGATGGAGATAAGACCTGTTTAGGATGAGGTTGGACTCCCCCTTAGCTGTCACTGGATACATAATCTGCAACTCTGACAAGGAATAGTTTGGATCAATTGTTACTAGTACTGATTACTTTTTCTTTTCTCAAATGCCATTTCCTATTTTTGGTAGTTTCTGATCTCTTGAGAGTCATGCTATTTAAACTCCAGACTCTAGCCAATTTCAAAAGCAAAAAAACCCCCACACATCACACAAATGCAAATACCTTAAGCACTTCAAAGTCCTTCACACCACTTATCTTACTGTAACTTATTTTCTTCCTAGTGTTTTCCCACAAGTGCAGGATCCATTTTTATTTTTATTTTGGATCAACCAACTATTGATTAATTGGTTGCAACACAACTTGACCAACCAGCTTGTTTCCCAAGCCTGATGTTGTAGGTTGAGAGAGAGTGACTGGGAAGTAACACAGCTGGCTTTCATGTTTAGGGCAGGACTAAAATACAGTCTCCTGGTTTCTAGTCTAGTGTCTTAACTACTACATCAAACAGTGTCACTACTTATCTTACTGTAATATTTACAACAATCCACTAAAACAAGTATTCCAAACGATAGCTCCAGGCCAGGGAAGGGGCAGGTCGAATGTTGCTGCTTAGTTGATAATCACTTGATGAGTTCCTGGCAGTTGATGAATTCCTGGCAGGTCCAGTCCATTTATCAATCACTTAGTCAGTAGTCTACAAAAACAGATTTAGAATTCAGAATGTTATGACGTACATTCCTGAAATATTGCTGTTGTTTTTTTTCCTTAGGCACACGAAACTGTGATTCAGGGCCATTTTCCAGCTCCCGAAGAAACCCTCCAGGTCCTTGCTGCCTTGCGACTCCAATATTTACAAGGGGACTATTCTTCATCCAACGTTACAGTACCAGAAATGGAAGATGTCTACCCCTTGCAGAGGCTGAAGTCTCGTATTGTTCAATCCACTAAAATTTTTGTGCCAACAGAGAGGTTTGAGAAGAAGCGAAACAACTTTCTGGAAGGGACTCTAAGGAGAAGTTTCCGGAGCAATTCTATTACTAAGCAGAAGATGGAAGAAGATCAGATGCTTAATATGTGGATTAGGGAGGAGAGCTCTGCAGCCAGGACTAGTATGCTTGATAAATGGAAAAAAATGCAGGGAATGACTCAAGAGCAAGCAATGGCAAAGTACATGAATTTAATTAAGGAATGGCCTGGCTATGGGTCAACGCTCTTTGATGTAGAGGTGAGCATGCCAACTTTCAACCATATAATCATGGACTAAGAGGCTATAACTAAGTATTATAATGTGTAGTAGGCAACACTTAAAATGTCTGCATTATAATTTCTACATTCCCTCTTCTCCTGAACTTATTTGCTAGCATGGATGGGAGAACTTTAATAAGAAACTGAGAAAAGGATAGTAGTAAATGATAGCAACATTTAATGTGAAAGAGAGGAAGGGAGAACATGCTATAGGGAACAACTATTTTTCTGTTTCAAGGTATCAACACCATTTTGGTAACAAGGTAATGGTACCGATAGTCCTCACTTAACAACATAATGAGAGACGGAGGTTTCCATGGCCGTTGGAGGGGCGGAGCCGGCCCTCCCTGCCCGGCTCCTCGATCTCTGCCGGCCCTGGGGAGGACCAGCTACCCGGAGGCCACGGGGATGCGTAGGGGGGAAGAAAAATCCAGCATTCCCCACCCCGTCCACCTCCGTCCTCTCCTTCATCTGATGGGATGGCGGCAGCAGCGGCAGCAGCAGCGAGGAAGACAAGACCGGAAGAAGGCCCCCTGCAGCAGCGACGGCTGCCTAGCAGAGACGCCCGGCAATGACAGCGCCGGGCGCAGCGGTTGGAGGCAGACGGCCTCCCAACGGACAGTGGACCCGGTGCTCCGATCCCCTCACCAATCATCTAGGGCGGAAGTTTTCCAGCTGAGAGACCCGGGAACTCCGATCCCCTCATCAGTCATCTGGGGCGGAGGTTTTCCAGCCGGGAGGCCCGGGAGCAATGAAATGGAGTGAAGTGTGAGATGCCAGCGAGGAGCGTCAACGGCTTCAAACATCACCACCAGGCAATGCCTCACCGGTGATGGCAACAACCAAAAAAGACATGCAGCCAGGCCGGATTCCAACTATCCCCCACACACCCACCCATGGAGCTAAGAGAATCCTATCGTGAGAAGGAGACTGCTAAACACCATCGATGAGGTGTTCTCCTCTCCTGCTTGTGATCTCAAGGGAGAGGTTTTTAACGGTAACGACCTCCCAGGGGAATGGGAAGAAAGAAACTAAAACACCATTGAGAAAGCCGGCTGCTGTATCCGATTCTTCCCCACTTTTGTACCACCTCCCCATCATAAAACACCTCATCAAAGCAAAAGACCAACATCGCTCTTACCACGATTACTAAGAACTACCGGGGGTCCTTAGACCTGGACCCAAACTCATCACATTAAAATGAGAACCACCTACTCATCTTCTGAACTATTGGCCCTGCGAATGTCCCCCCTATCGCAGAGATGGCCCTCCTTTCCAACGAGGGCCTGCCTTGAGGACGGGTTTATTAACCCCGAGAGGTGGGCCAAACGCAAACTAAGGGGATTTTTAGT
>JANHFK010009174.1:89298-103296 GCA_036250565.1 Sibynophis collaris | reverse complement strand
TAAACTTTGACTGGAAACCGCCCTGAGTCCTGCAAAGGAGAAGGGCGGTCTAAAAATTTAATAAATTAAAAAAAAAATAATAAGTGAGTTTTGCCCCGTTTTACGACTTTCTTGCCTCAGTTCTAGTGTAAATCACCTGGTTGTTGTGTAAATCTGGCTTCCCCACCTGTTTGGCTTGTCAGAAGGTCCCAAAGGGGATCACATGACCCCAGAACACTGCAACTATGATAAATATGGGTCAGTTGCCAAGCATCTGAATTTTGATTATGTGACCCTGGAATGCTGCAATGATTGATTGTAAGTGTGAAAAGCAGTCATAAGTCACTTTATTCAGTATCGTTGTAACTTTGAACAGTCACTAAGTGAACTGTTGTAAATCGAGGACTACCTGTAATTTTCTGAATGCCAAAAAGAAAAATTTAACATTTTAACTACGAGCTCTAATACAATTTGCCATCCAGTTACAGTCTTGCCAAGAGTTGGCAGTAACTTTGATTTCTCTAGCCCAAAGTAAGAGAGCAGAACAGGTTATTTCTATTGATATATTTTTTTTGGCGGGTATATATTTTATATTGTTTATCTCTGACCTTTTCCCCAAATCTGTGAGGTTCAAGAATTCTTAGACAAATTATGCCACATTCTTAAATTTAACAAAAATGTAACAATAAGAAAACTTATTAGAAAACATATCTTGACATATAAAATATCTATCTCCTGACTTCTTAAAATAAGATAACTTTGACTTCCAGGAACATTAGACTATAATTCCTATTGTCAGGTGTGCTGGCTAAATTATGGGAGCTGTAGTTCAGTATTCCTAGAGGGAGCCAGGAGGCAAATGTCTGAAATAGAATTATATGTAAGCTAACTGATTAAGCCAAATTTCTTTCAGTTCAACCTCTGTTGTGTATTTACTTGTTTCCTTTCTTCCCAGCTCCAGCATCATTCACCTGCATCACTTGCCGAGTAACTATCAAGGATGCAGATGTTCAGCGAGCCCACTATAAGACTGACTGGCACAGGTATAACCTAAAGAGAAAAGTCGCTGAGATGCCTCCTGTCACTGCTGAGAACTTTCAAGAGAGAGTACTAGCCCAAAGAGCAGGACTGGAAGAACAGAACAAGGCCACTGCAACTTATTGTGTGGCTTGCAGCAAGAGATTTTCCAATTTCAATGCATATGAGAACCACCTGAAATCCAGGAAACATTTGGAGCTTGAGAAGAAAGCGGTCCAAGCTATTAGCAAGAAAGTGGAACTCTTGAATGAGAAGAATTTAGAGAAGGGCCTTGTTCAAGAGAACGTTGACAAAGATGCTATGAACACTGCTATCCAGCAAGCTGTCAAAGCTCAACCATCCTCCTCTCCAAAGAAGGTTGCCCTGTCTGCAGATGCCATTGGTTCTTCTTTCATGGAAGAAAGCAACAGTTCTCTTCAGAGAAAAGAGTCTATGGAAAGGCCACCTCGATTACACTGGTTTGAGCAACAGGCTAAGAAGCTGACACAACAGCAGTCTGACGATGAAGGAAAGGAGGAAGATATGGAGGAAGGTAATAGCAAAAGCAGTCTAAACTAGAAGTTAAAAACTAACATGTTGATCTTGTAGCTGGAAGGAAGCCCTGTATAATGTTCAGTTTGAAACTTTGAAAGCAGGTTGTATCTTCTAGTTAGACTGCAGTGTCCAAACAGATATTTGGGTTATGGAATAGAATATGCTATGGAATTGATAAGATTGTGCTGCATTGAAAGCATATTAAAAGAATGATGTCATATAATTGGCCTGTATTTTTTTAAAAAACAACAAAATTAGAATATACAATGTACCGTAAAAAAAATTTTTTTTAAAGGCTTTTCTTTTGCTTCTATCTTAAAAAATATTCCCTATCATGTCCTCTGAATTGTATATAATTCTGAAGAAGTGTTTTGCTTCAGAATTAGATTTATTTTTACATTATGTTATGGTTGAACCAATAGTTGAGTCCCGGAAGGGAGAAGGGCGGTATAGAAATTTAATAAATAGTAATAGTAGTAATAGTAATATATGTAATTTTGGCTGAAATCTTTTTTTCAATTGGGCCAAAATTGCTTCACGTCCTCTGCTAGCTGGTTGATAAATAATTTATGAGTGACTTTTGACCCATCATGTAGAATATTCATCAAACTAACCACTGCTGTACTGATCTGAATCTCAAATTTCTTTTGAAATTTGATTTGAGTCTTTTGGAGCTCACAGATGCGGCACCTGTCTTCCAGTCTTTAAAACAACTGTGTCATTTTTGAGGAACATGTCACAGCTGCAGAAAGTAGCTACATGTTTGGTTAAATTGTGGCTGCTTTAAGGAGTTGTCGACATGTACTATACAAAAGATTTTCTCTCAATTTTTTTCAAAGCTTTTTTCAAAGCTTATGTATTATCTTAGGAAAATGACACTGCACAGAGAAGAGTTTATTAGGAACTGGGCAGCTTGAAGGTTAAAGTCAAATATTTTCAAGTGATTTTGAAAAATTCATTTTTTTAACAAAATTTAAACAGTTAACAATATTATCCTTAATGGTAAGATCTTGTAGCATGCTGTTGCATTAAATTATTGACATGCATCATCTTAATGCAATGAAACACCCTTAGGGTTTATTTCTGATTTCTTGTAGAAGGTTGGGAGGATATCGAATCAGATGAAGAATCTGAAGAAGAGATAGAAAGAAATCCAGATGAAGTGGAAAGCAGTTTACCTGGGAATGATGGGGCTGAACCTGATGCGATTCCTATAACAGACTGCTTATTCTGTTCTCACCATTCAAGTTGTTTCATGAAGAATGTGGCCCACATGACAAAAGACCATAGTTTTTTTATTCCAGACATAGAATACCTTGTAGATTTCAGAGGATTGATCAAGTATTTGGGTAAGTCTATGAGAGCTTTCTCCCTTGTAAATAGATAAACATTGTTACTGATTTTTAAGAAAGATGTATATGTTATTTCTCTCAGTATTTCATTCTCCTTATATATAACTGATTAATAAATATAGCTTTTTTTTAAAAAAATCACATTTTCTTAATAATGTAGATGCCATTTTTAACATTAGCTATATTAGGGTTGATATGGATAGCGTCTTAAATGTATATAAAATAGGATAAGATGTCATCCATTTGGACAGAAGTTGACCTCTAGAAATAAAAACTATTCTATGTAGATGTAGACTATTGGATTTCCTCCTAGAATTTAATGCTCTTTAATAAACTTGATCTTATATCAGAGTAAGGTTGAGCACACACACATTGGAGAGTATACCTATAAGTTTTGTGTAAATTGTACGTGCAGGTAGATTTTGGGTTACAACCAATCATTCAGCAATCATAAAAGTTATAGCAGAGCTGAAAGAATGGTACTTCCAACCAGTTCTTGTAGTTCCAGCTGTTGCAGCACCCCTATGTCACATGATCACAATTTCCAATATTCCTGTTGGCTTCCTACAAGTGGAGTCAATGGGGAAGCTGGCAGGAAGTCAGAAGTTGTGATCAGATAAGGTCCTCACTTGATGATGGCAACCCAGACTGCCAGAATTGCCGTTGCTAAGTGACCCAGTCACATGACATTGTGCTTTACGACTGCATTACTTAGCAAAGACAATTATAACCCAAGGACTACCTGTACAATGTATAGATACTGGTTATGAAACAATTATATCTATTCCTCTCACTGGTGGAATAGACCTGCATCAGAGGTTCTAGTAAGCTCTCATGTTCAGCTAAAAAGCTTATCTCGAAAATAATGTTAATCACGGGAAATGGAAGTTACTTTTGCAATACATTCGATGTTACAACGGCACTGAAAAATGTGGCTTATGAAAAATGTTCACACTTATGATCGCTGCAGCATCTCCATAGTCATGTGATTTCTGTTTGGATGCTTGACAACTGACTCACATTTATGATAGTTGCAGTGTGCCGGGGTCATGTGATCTCCTTTTTGTGACCTTCTGACAAGCAAAGTCAATGATGAAGCCAGATTTACTTAACAACCATGTTATTAATTTAACAACTGCAGTGATTCATTTATCAAATGTGGCAAGAAAAGTCGTAAAATGGGGCAAAACTCACAAATTTCTCACTTAGCAACATAAATGTTAGGCTCAATTGTGGTCATTTGTTGAGGATTACCTGTACTTGTTTATAATTGCCTTCGTTATCATAGCCGACTTTTTATGATAAATAGATTTCTAATAGTTAACAATGAGGCAATTGGTAGAATGGCTACTCTGACTGCAAATCTATTGTTTTGTCAAAAAATGTTTGGGTAGTTCCATGATATCTAAACAAAAGGTGTGTGTGTGTGTGTGCAGTCAGTGGAAAAGCTGAATCATGATTCTTGGCAGTAGTGAGAACAGAAAGTAGTTCGATCCTAAATGTTAGGATGCAATTAATATTTTGAAGTCATGTAAGATCAAAGGGCAATTCTTGTCTCTTTTCTTTCAATGCTCAGGAGAGAAGATTGGGGTTGGAAAGATCTGTCTGTGGTGCAATGAGAAAGGGAAGTCCTTCTACACAACTAAAGCTGTACAGGCACATATGAATGACAAAAGTCATTGCAAGCTCTTCATTGAGGGAGATGCTGCTTTGGAGTTTGCAGACTTCTATGATTTCAGGTAGGAGTTGCATTTGAAAAACATGGAATGTTTGGCTGACGCTGATGGCACAGTCCTGGGCTTGGGGTGATGTATGTGATGAATCTGCTTATGAGTGACCAAAATTATAAGGCTACATTCTAAGTTAGTGCTATTATCTTGTAACACTTGGGAATCACTGCATTGAGTAATCTTTTCACCAATGTGACTCACAGCAAAGCCATTCAAGGTAGAGTGCCCCTGTTTGTTTACAACTCTGCCTTGGCTCTTGGAGAATTGAGCTTCTTTCCTATCAATCCTTCCTGTCTATGATTGTGTCTGTCTGTAGATCTTGTATTTCCTACACTTGTCTAGATATAGCCACTGTAGATGCAACAAATTCAGTAGTACAGCATTTGTGCTGGCCTTTTGAAACTTGGAGGCGCGTCTTCATTCTGTCTGCCTGCATTTTGAGAAGTCAGATGGGGTATATATTTCTTCTTCCTTTACATGAATTATAAATATACTGAACAATATGCTGATAGCTTATTCAGTAGGACAGAAATAGGTTATTAAAGGACATCATGTCCCTGATTAAAATACATTCATTAAATCTGTATTCTACAAGACCCTTTGTTCTTTTGCCCCACAATATGGGTGCAGTATGATTTAAACAAGACTAGAATAGTACGTTATCCAGTCTTGCTGCAATTGTACTCGTTTAGATTAAATTGGAAGAGCCCACATTAATTCCCTACATATAAAATACCAAGTCACTGGAGTGAGAGCTAGGTTGCACATTATCTACATGTAATCCTGCCAGTGTGATTTTATTTTATTTTATTCATTCCTCCCATCTCACTGTTAAATTACTCTGGGCAGCTTATCAACATCATAGATAGAAAACATTAACACATTAAAGTTTCAAATGGACAGAAGTTAAATAAGTTAAAAACCAGAATACTACAGAATGGAGGTGGGATCTTCCTAGTCCACTAACTACCTCCAACATGGAAGGCCTCCAACAGGACAATCAGCAGAGCAAGGTTTTGAGGCTCTTGCATAAGACCAGGAGGGTGGGGGCAGATCTCTCTTTGTGAGGCATGTTGTTCCGATGGGTGGGAGCCATAGCAGAAAAAGGCTTTCTTTAAAGTGCCTTTCATTGCATCTGGTGCACTTTTAAATTCTTTTAGAATTACTAGCTATTGCTGTTTCAGGAATCATTTTTTCTAGGACTATTAAGTTCCATTTGAATCATCTGATTGAAAAAAAATATCACTGGCAATCTATTTCTGATTATTTAAAGCAATTACAGAATATTCTGTTCATTAGTTAGTAGGAGTGCCCCACAAATCAATAATAAATGAAAACAATGCCTGATCTGAGCCATATAAAGAAGTTTTTTGTTTGTCTGTTCTAAATTTCCTTCTAATCAATTATATTGAATAACCACTTCTCCAGTGGCTTAAGAGAACCCCAGGTCCTGCTGCTTACAAGGAAAAAAACCTTATCTTGAGCCAATTTTTCATGCCATATATAATTTTATACACCTTGATCATATTGCCCTTTCTATGCCTTTTTCTAGGCTAAAGATCTTAATTCTTCTAGCCTTTTCTTTGTTGGGAGGGTATCTAACAGATTGTTTTTATTGAGCTATTTTGTACTTTTTTCAGCTGTATTTTGCACTTTTATAAATGCCTTGACCAGACAAATATATATTATTCAGCTCCAGCCATTCCATAAATGACAACATTTTCTTTAAGCCCCTTTTCTAATAATTCCTAGATATGTTCACTGCCTTAAATTATAAAAATAATAAAGATGGGATAAAAATAAATAGATTGTAGTCGCACTCTGATAAAATACATGGGGCAAGGAAAAGAGATAGTAAGGCTTTAATTTTAATGATCAAGATTCAGCTGTAGTGCAGCTTCATGACCAATAGGATGGAAACAGCTCAGTGAGAAGAGGAAGCAAAATTGGTGGTTCTTAATTGAATGCATAATTCCCCAGGAGGTAGGATTAGGACAGATATGCATTTTTTTTTTCATCTTAAGCAAACTGTTTTTCTCCTTGGTCTCAAAGTTTCCACAGTTATATTTCTCAGCAGCACAAGATTTTCATTTTCAGACTCAGCCATTTTAACAGCTATTTTTTTCAGACAGTCTCTTCTCATTTTTAAAGGCAAAATGTTGACACTTTCCTTTTATAGGAGCAGTTATTCTGATTACCAAGAAGGGGAGGATGTAGAGATGTCGGAACAACTGCCGTCAGAAAAGAAATTGGACTATGATGATGAAACTCTGGAGCTGATTTTACCTTCAGGTATGCAACACTATGGAAATTAGCCATGATTGTCTTGCTATGCTAGCTTTCTGTTATTGCAGTTTAGAAGGATGCAGCTGCTTGTCTGGGACGGGCTGGTGCAGGAATACATATATATGGCTTCTAGATGTTTTGGTTGGTGATCTGCCTTTCTATAAAAAACTTACGCTTTTGTACCTTTTCCATCCATTGCAGAACACAGGAAACTGCTGTAAGAATGGGTTTGGTTTAGGACAAGGTTATGGGGCTTATGAATGCTAGAGGTTCAAATGCATATATCTTAAGGTTGGTAAGATTGAGAAACACTGGTCTATGGGCTGGATACTGGCAGAAAAATTATCCTTTGGTCTTTAAGTTAGAAGTCTATAGAAAATTGAGAGCCGTTGGGAGAGAGCTCCTTGGAAAAGGGGACTGGCCAGCAACTGTTTTGTAAGAGTAACATTATTCTGGGCTCATTTCTCCATTGCCTCATTTTCTTTTTACACTAATTATCTCACAAAAATAGTTATCAATAAAGACGTTTGCATTGTCTTTATTCTGAAAAAGTATTTCCTGTAAAAAAGATCAACTGTGTGAATAACAATCTGGATCTGGTCAGTGCTTTAGTGGGAGACTGTCTAAGGAAGTCTGTCTGCATTGTCTTGGGTTAAATATTGAAAGAAAATTGGATTATAATTATCCTAAGTAACTGTAGTTCTACTTTTCATGCAGCAATTAGATCATTAACACTTCTCTTTTGGATATAGGAATCTGATTTGAATATTTGTAATGTATTTTACGTGGAACTGCCCTGGAAATTACCTAGAAGCGCTTACTAAAATAGGGTGGCACAAATAAATAAAAGGCATACCTTGGTACATCCATGAACACCAGAGCCCTGTGAGCTGGGTTGACTCTTATGGATTTAATTTGGTGTGTTGATTATCACCTGTAAAGTCCCTTTAAGGCACTGAACGATTAATATAGTTGCCCAGAGTTTGATACACTATGGCACTTATAAAAAAGTTTTAAATAAAATAAACAAAAGACAGTTAAATTGTCTTCAGTTGTCTTTGTCCCATAAGATCCTGCAGGATAAGTGTGCTTCAGGTTCCTTTTTTTGAAACCAGACCACCTATGAGGGGAGGGGACAGAGATGTACTTTCACTTTCACAGCACCTGCCCTATGGAACATTATTCCTTCTGAAGTTTGGATGGCTCAGACCCTGCTGGCCTTCCGTAAGCCCTGGTTCTTTGCTCAGGCAATGGATGAACCCATTCAGAATTGAAGTTTTTTGCATGGACTGTACAGTTTTGGGCCTGTTTTGTTTCCTTTTAGTTCATTCTGTTCTTTATATCCACGTGTTTGCTGGGTTTTTTTTTTCCTAACTCTTGTTTTCATTCTTCTGTACAATTATAAGTTATTCAGGATTGCTTTATGAGTTGGGCAGCCTTATAAAGCAAATTAATCTAGAAACAAATAATTTGCAGGTACCAAATGTTCGCAAAAGGCTGGGTGTTATGAAAAAATAACTTTTAACAGCATCAATATGATTTCCTTACCATAATTTATAAGTGTCCCATTGTGCCAGCTCCTGTCTTCACCCAGACTGCTCAAAAACAGCCTCCATTAGACTGTTTAAATGAGATTTTTATTTTTATCTGCCTGTGGCACTTTGCCCTTGCTAGCAAAAAAAGAATCTATTTATTTGAAGTTCCTTTTGCTGATTAGTTTTTCAAATCATGCAATGTGCAATAACATATGGGCAGCTTTTTTTTAATCATAGAGGTCAGGGAAGGATACCAGATGGGACTTGCATCTGGATAAATTTAACTAGAAATGGTGGTAAGTGTGTTGTGTAAACTCTTCCAATGAGCATATTGAGAGTATTTGCAGAATTTGGCTTGATAATTTGCATACAGACCCCTAAGAGCTGTCTTGTGCTGAATTGTTTCTTTGACTTCCAGTGTGCTATGTGAAGAATAAAGAATCTTTTCCCTCATTCCCTACATCACAAATTCAGCAGGAGTGATTCGATGTACAGGGCACACTTCTGCTAGGACATGAAGCAGGTCTGCCCCTGCAAACAAATTGGAAGTACATAGATGCTATAGTATTGGGTTAATGGATGGGAAAGCATTATGCTTAAAATAGCAGAAACTGAAGTGACTTATATAACATTTTTAAAAAATTGTTCTTCAAAACTTAGTGATCTAGATGAAGTAACACAGAGTATTGAATGTTGGTGTTATTACCTTTATTCACGATTACCTAAAACATTTTGGGGATAAGAAGCTATAGGATTATGGTTTGGTACAGTTGATGTCAAATACCTTGATAAAGCAGAGATACACATGAAATAAAATAAATGGTTATGTTCCCTGTAAACAAAAGAAATTTCGAGCATATGGTATATTATTTATTGGAATACATTTTACTGCTGGGATTTATCTTTCTTATAAAGAATCCATGGTACATTACTCATATCCTCTGGAATAAATAATACATAGTTGGAATTTTATTCTTGAAAATATATTTTATTCAGTGTGTTGCGTTAATACTGGATAAAACCCCATTATTCATAATTACTAGTTTATATGCTCTAAAATATTTTAATTGCTTATTATTGTATCGCATTTTATATTTAGAAGTGATGATGTTGGCAAGTGTTATATAAAAAATTAAATACATAACTAATATAGGATAAGAAATAACCTTAGCGTTAGGCTCAAGACATTGATATAGAACATATTGCTATAAGCCTTTTGACTCATTTTGCTAGAGACGTTTTATCATCAAAAAATTCTGTTCTCAATCATTAGCATATTCACATGGGCAGGAATACTGTTCTGTCAGATCTCTGCATGGCCACATTTACCAACAGTGACTCATTCATTCATCTGATCTTTAATTATGTTTGATGCATAGCAGCTTTATCTGATATAAAATGGAGAGAAACTGATGTTTTCTAATAATGCAAAGACTTTTCCTTGCTTTTGGCTGGTAGTAGTTTTAGATTAATTGTAATTCATAGCTGTTTTCCCAAAATGATTTTGAGAGAGATTTTGAGGGGGTGGGGCAGTGGTAATAAGGAAAGAGAAAGATTTTAAACTTGGAATATTTTTGTTGGTTCAATTTAAGTGTCATTCTCCATCTTTGGTGGTAAAATCTGGAAAATTAATTTTTATACTGTAAAATTTTTACTTTCTAAAATAATACTTAATCAAGAGTGTGCGTATGGATCTTTAACAGGGCAAATTGAGAGGAGAAAGAAACACCCAGGGGGTAAGAATCTATTTACCCATTTGAAAATGATTCTGATAGACAGTATAGGGAAGTTGTTAATATTTGACCTCACCCTGAGGATAAAATCACAAATCTTAGATTTCCTGCCTTACTTTTTCAATTAATTTGTCTTGATATATAATATGTCTGAATCCCAAAAATTAATAGTTGATTACCCTCCATTCACTTACTAATGGACTGAATGTGAAAAATGTTTGATGAACATTTGGAAAGAAAACATAGAGTAATGCAATAGCTTCAAATTTAGGGTTTCAAAATATCAGTCAATCTCCAACCTAACATTGGGTGATGGCCCTCAAGCAAAATAACTTTTTTGACCAAGCATGTGTGCACGCATGCATATGTGTGTACATTATCTTTTGTGGAATGCCAGTGGGTTTGTTTTTTACAGTTCATATATTATGGTTTGTGGCCTGCATTCTAGATAGTAGATTAAGGCCCTCCAAAAATCGGGTTGTGCACAAATTTGGTGCACCCCTAAGGCATGTCATATATATGCTAGTTCTTCAGGGCACAATAGAATCTCAGCACCAAATTGAATGTTGACTATGGTGAAGCTTTGGTGTGATTCAGTTCTTTAAACTGTTTTGGAAAAATAATACATTGTGTTTACATTTTAAAAGAAGCATGTTTAGCTTTTGTTTCTCCATAAAATGGCAAAGTACGCATAAAAATGGATGAGTGATTGACAGATCTACTTCTTTATCACAGGACAATATATTAGAATATTTCCATTAGATTGCTATGGGAAGAATATTGAATCTTTCATTTCCTTGCAGCCAGTCTTATTCTTTTAAAACAAAAATGTGTCAGAGGTCCATAACTTAATTAAAACAAAGAATTTGAAGTAGCCTACTTTTCAAAGCCCCAAAGTTATTTCTGTACACTTTATCTCCTCAGAAGGATCTGTAGTGCCTGCATATTTTATCCCAGGTTTTTAACAAAACAAAGTTAACATCAGTAAAAACTGGCAGCTATGTTTCCAAACCTCACTATAGACTTAGTTTTTACTATTGCAATTACAATATTTAATAAAAATTAATCACAAGACAAATCTCACTATAGGCTCAAGGTCCCAAAGAAATTGATCAGCTTTCAGAATTGGAATCCAAATGAAATCTAGCAGTTCTCATCAAATTTCCTTTTTCTTTGGGCATACCATAGTGACTTTCCAGCTATTTCTGCAGTTACAAATTTTTGGGAAAGAGAATATTCCTCAGCTACAGACACAATTCTCCTATTATAACAAAAATTGTATTTTATATCTTTTATTATTTTACTATATGAATATTGGTTTTTTTATAAAGGTGCCAGGATTGGTCACCGTTCCTTGATGAGATATTACAAGCAGCGATTTGGTTCTTCACGAGCAGTTGCAGTTTCCAGAAACAAACAAACAGTGGGCAGAGTGCTGCAGCAGTATAAAGCCCTTGGTTGGACAAGCAACTCAGGTGAGCAGATAAAAGCTGTGTGCTTTTTACATCAGTGTCCTTCTAGCTTGCTGTTTCATTGTTTTTAACAGATTTGCAAGTAAAAATACGTAAATAATAAAAAATATATCCTTGAGAAGTAATTTGTTGAACCATAAGGTTCCTGTAAGTAATTAAATCTAAACCCTGATGTTGACAGAACGCTTCCCTCACACTCCAAACTGGATGTCATGTTTTCAAGAACAGATACACCAGTTCTTCCATCCCCCTTCTTCCCTATTGGTATATACAGAGTGAAAATTCAGCATCATGAAAGCAAAACTATATTCTAAGAGGGCTTTCTCTTATTTATCTGTGCGCCTTTCCCTTTACTTCCTCTGGGTGCTGGTAGAATCTTCTCCCCCTCATGGTTATTTTTGATATTTAAAAAAAGTTGCAGAATTCTACTGATAGCTCAGTTCTCAGAAACACAGTACAGTAAGTATAGTTGGAAATAGAATATTGAACTAGATAGTGACTGATTTCTATATTGATCAGTTTGCAGGGCCAGAACTATAGGCAAACTCCATATAGGATAATTTCAAAATGTTTGTGAACATTTAAAGTGTAAAAGTAGTTGCATTTCAAAAGTGACAGACTTTATGGAGAACACAGTATACCTTTGCAGAGTTCATAGCAGGTTTAAGAAGCTTTGTTCATCTTGAAAACAAATTCAGATATTGGCTCTTTCTCCATTCATGCAGGAGCAGCTCTGGCTCACGAACGTGACATGCAGTACCTTCAAAGGATGAAAGCAAAGTGGATGCTGAAAACTAGCATGCAAAATAATATTACAAAGCAGATGCATTTCCGCTCACAAATCCAATTCTAAGAGCATAATAAAAAGTATCCAGTATTGGAGTATTGATGCCGCAAACATATGGCTGATGTTTTACCAGCGGTTGCATCTAAGCTGCTATTTCAAATATTTCCGTTGAATGTTGTCAATCAGACCTGCTCAATAAAATATATGCATAAAGTGTATTGTAATTTGGTGACAGTATTGCATCCCAATCATTTGTACTATGTAGCTGGGCTTAAGGCAAACCTCTTCTCTGGAGCTTTCAGATAATATGCATCATTCTGGCATGACACTTATAACCTTTTCACACATTCCAGTTTAGTGAACTATTTTGCATACTGCTTGGTAAACCACTATTGCATTAAAACCTCATCGAATTGGAAATTCACTAAGAATAAATTTGAATTGGTGACTGCTTGCCTTGCACTATTAAACACAATGTTCAGATAGTTCTCTGCTATTCTCAAGGGTAATTTGAGGTAATAAAACATGCCAGATGGCTAGAAGGGGTTTACCTTCTGATAAATCAGTGTTTTATAATTGGCAAGGTCCTCTCTACAATCATTTTTTCAAGGTGCCAGTGGGATACAATATTCCAGTTGAGGCTACTAGCCCTGAAATGCTGAGGACCTTTGCACTTTGGCAAATTGTCACAGCATGGTCTAACATATCAGGTAGAGACAATTCTCATAATGAACTTAATACTGCTCTTACATTGCGATTTTACTGAAAGTAGAAGGCAGATCTGTATACTACTATCTAATGTAAAACAGGTGAGTTTATACATCTTCCAGTTAACTAACTGAACAGTCTTGAATAATTGGTTAGAAAGAAGCATCTTGTCTGGAAGGACATTTTTCAAGCAATACCATATGTGACTATATCATAAGTGACCTTTCTCATTGCAAAATGACTGTGCATACAATTAACATTTATTACAGTCAAATTCTATTGTTCAAAAAGATTAAAAAATAGGGAGAATGTGAATGATCAAGACCTCCGAGTATAATACCTATTACATTCTCTTGACAGTTTTAACATTTGCATTCACTTGCAATAGAACTATATCCTTACTTTGCAGGACATTTCCCTTTTAAATAGTATGCTATATATTGTCATGTAAAATCATACAGTACTGAGGACTTCTTAGGAAGAAATGGCAGACTGAAGAAGCCTCTGCAAAAAAATGTAGACAATGACCGTGATAGAATAAAGAACCGCGAGAAGACTGGCTGTTTGTAGTTCCTCTGCAGACAGAGAAGACTTAAAATTACCCAAAAGTGCTCCAGATAATTGCTCTTTGTGATGAGACCATATGACAGTAGTTTCCAGCAAATTTAGAGCTCTGAGAGACAAGGAAATAGCCATGTTGCGCAAACCACAGTTAGTGTCTTCAAAGGGACCCTGGATTCACATACTTTCTTTTCTTTTTTTTTTTAAAGTCAAAGTTTTATTGGTTTTTGGGAAAAGGGTAATTGGAAAATTTTTGGTAAATTTTTACATAAAAAAGAGAAAA
>JANHFK010009174.1:43971-62249 GCA_036250565.1 Sibynophis collaris | reverse complement strand
CGCACCCCCCAATTCCTAGAGCGAGGCTGGGAGCCCCCCCGTGGCCGCCGCCGCTGCAGGGGGTCCCAGAAAGCCGCTTCTAAGGCAGGAGGCCTCTCCGGGGCCTCCTGTGCTCCAAAAGGAGCCCACCAGGGGGGCAAACAGCAGACGCCTGCATCCGTCGCCTTCTGGAACCAGAAGTCGAATCCATATTTCAAAACATGTTTGTAGGTGAGCCAGAATACCAACTCCACATGTAGATGAGCCAGAATACCAACTCCACATAGCAACTTCTAATTATTGTAATAAGTAGTAAGAGAGAGATCCTACAATATTTCTAAGTCTTTGTAACAGGAAGTATAACTTCATGTCCTAGGATGGAAGCTGTGAGTCAGTGAGCTGTAAACATGCTGTAAATATGCTGTAAATTTAGCTAAGCCTATCTGATCTCATTTAGATTTTATGCAAGTAATCTTTTTATATAATTTTTTAAATTAGCAAAAATATTCTTTCCATTTATTATTGTTGTTTTTAAGTTTTTTTTTCAAATTTGCAACTTTGTGTTACTGTTTTTAGTTTAATTCACACATGCATAGAGCTGAATACGTTAATAGATGTAGGTACAGTAACTGCCCTTCCACTTTCTTTAAATTTCATTTTTCCCCCCAGATAACAAGCATTTTGCTAAACATTCTGCTATGGTTGAGTTTTCATAATCTACTCATTCTCTTTTCACAGCAGTGTGTATTTTTCTCCAATCCTTTTAATATGCTTTAATTGGCAGTCTATTTGAACATCTTTTCTTTTAACATATAATTTCATGTCTAGATAATAATGGCTGTTCTAAAATTTAACATCTGTGCTAAATATATTGTTTCCTGACCTGGACAAACTTAGCTGCTTCCCTTGCAGCTTGGTCTGTGAACAAGTGCTTTTGGTTGAGTTCATTCCTCCACTGATTTTAGAGGCAATCACAGCAATGTTACTGAAGGAGGAAGGCAGCACCATCATGGCTATTTTTTATGAGGACAATGTAACTATCTGTAGAAGAGCTGAATAGCAGAACCATCTTTAATCTCCTCAATGTTAGCTGCTTTGCACATAAATTTAGCCTAGTATGAGGGAAGTGTTTTTTGTGAGAGCTTGATCTTTCTCACATCTTGAAGCAAATTCAGTAGAACCTTAGAAGATTGAGAAAACCTTATTCTATTTTAGAGCAGGTCTTCATCTGTTGACACAATCATCTTCATTCAGAATAGAATCTACATTGAAGGCCTAAATGAGAAAGAATGAAATATATATCTTCAGAATCAGAATAATTCTCTTTTCATAGTTGCCATACAGGTAGTCCTCAACTTACAACAGTTTGTTTAGTGACCATTCAAAGTTACAATAGCACTGAAAAAAGTGACATAACCATTTTTCACACTTCTGATGTGCAGCATCCCCATAGTCACATGATTTACATTCGGATGCTTGACAACTGACTCACATTTATGTCATTTGCAGTATCCCAGAGTCATGTGATCCCCTTTTGTGACCTTCTGACAAGCAAAGTCAAACGGGGAAACCAGATTCACTTGACAATTATGTAACTAATTTAACAACTGCAGCAATTCACTTAACAAATGTGGCAAAAAAAGTCATAGAATGGGGCAAAACTCACTTAACAAATTTCTCACTTAGCAACTTAAATTTTGGGTTCAATTATAATTGTAAATTGAGAACTACCTGTACTCTGATAATTAAGGATTACAATCTGAATTACTTCTGTGTATTAGAATTTTTATATATCCTTACAGTTGTTACATGCGTATGTCCATTTAGTTAAGTAAAATCTGAAATCTGATAAATGAGGCAGCATATAAATTTTTGTATTGTATCAATATTTGAGCCAGTTTTGATTTCTTTAAGTAATTAAATAAAAATAGATTTTAAAACAATTTTAGACAAATAATCAATAATGTTTTTGAGAGCCACTGTATTGTAGTGCAATTTGAGTGTAGATTGCTAGATTAGGAGCAAGGAAATCTAGTTTTCCCTAAGAAAACAGCCAGTTTGGTGACCTTGGATTAGTCCAGTAGTGGGTTTCTACTGGTTCGCTTTGGATCCTGTGAACTGGTAGTACCGGCTCCACCCACCTGCCTGGACGTCATCATGGATGCTTTGCACATGTGCAGAAGTGTTGCGCGCAAGCAAAGCGAGAGTTCATACACGCGCACTCCCATTGCGAACCAGTAGCGAAGGTAAGTGGAATCCACTACTGGACTAGTCATTCCCTCTCAGTCCTCTCAGACTCTGACAAGCTGGTTGAAAAACAAAACCCCTTGTTACTTCACACACTGATAAACTTTGTTATGAGAACCAAACAAATATAGTGCAAAAATAGATCCTCAATTGTGGGAGAAACTTAAGTCTAAGAAAAACAACATAAAGAATGTTTAGTTATGAGTTTGTATTTTTTATTCCATAGTTGAGATTAATTTGAGAATAAGAAAGGTAATGACTATTGCAAATGAATCTGCAAAATGATGTTATTGAAAGAAAAAACTAATTTATTCAGCCAATAAGACCTTTTTTTAAAAAAAATGTGTTATATTTTGGAATTTGAAAAAATTAATATTTATTTAAATTTTTAATCTTTTTCTAGGGTGAGTTGCTAAATCCTTGTCGCTGTGATGGCTCTGTAAGATATACACATCAACTCTGCCTACTGAAGTGGATCAGTGAAAGGGGATCATGGACTTGTGAACTCTGCTGTTACAGATATCATGTTATAGCAATTAAAATGAAAAGGCCTTGCCAGGTAATATAAAATAATTTCCACTATCAATATGTCACATGAACATAACACATTTCTTTTAACCTTTTTTTCTCATGCTAAAATTTAGAGAAAAATCCATCCTCTCAATCTGCAATTACCTTTTAAATAATGCATAAGGGTACCAGCACAAAATTTCCTCCCAATGCAAATAACACAAGGTTTTTCCCCCATTAAGAAAAGAGAATTTATCTCCCTAATATGCTGGCTCCCTTGTAAAGTAGGTCAGCTGGATATATTCTCTTTTTGTTGTAGTAGCTGAGAAAATCCCTCAGAGATGTGAGGCAATTAAAGTACAAGCTTTACATTTATATTACCTTCGTTCTTTGCAAAAGTGGCAGACTTTTGTATGGTCTGCCCTGGGTATCTGATGGATTCAGAAGGCTTCCTGAGGATGCATGAGGATTTCCCTGTAATCTGGTGGGCAATCCTAGTTGCTTTGTAGAATAAAGAAGTGACAAGAGTGCTGCCAATATGAAAAGTCCATTGATTTATCTCTGAGAAATGAAAAGAATCAAGAGATCTGTAGAATAAAATAGTGAGAAATAAACAGTGAATATGATAGGACCATATGTTTGGGCCTACCTTGAGACAATGCAATAATATGCTGTTAATTGTGTCATAGAATGGTATGTAACTGTCTTGTTTTGAATAACTTAGTTCGTATTGGGGATGAGTGGTTAGGACAATACTCTTGCTGTTCACTATGACATGTCTGCCTATATTATTATTATTAGTCAGTCAAGCCAGATGTTTACAGTGGATTTGGCATTTTTATCCATCTATCAAGTTCTTTCTAAGAATTTGGGATAGGCAGATGTTTTTGTTTGATGGTGTTATTGGCATCATTGCAGGATGTTAGCTGTTCCAAGTAAAAATGCTACTTGGAGTTGACTGATGGTGATTTTGTCAATGTTGATGGTGCTCAAATGATGCTCCATATGTTTTAGGATTGCATTGGGCACCTATTAGTATTGGTTCTGCTCTAAAGATTCTGCCAAAATCAAAACTAAGTCATCTACAATAACTCTTAACTTTTATGATTCTTTCTTAATTTTTATACCTGTGATCTTTTCATTTTGTATTATATCTCTATTTAGTATTTCAAAACTAAAATAAACAAGAGAAGAGATAGTAGGCAACCTTCTCTTGTTCCTTTTTGTATTTCACATGGTTTAGTTAAATCTGTGTTCATGATCATTTGTGCTGTTTGTGAGGTGTTAATCAATAAAAAGAAGTTGTTTCTCAACCTAGAAAGATAATCATGATAGTCTATTATACATTACTACCTCAAGACATGCCAGAAATGGTGTGGAAATCATGACCTGGTGTTTTGAGATTGTATAGGTCTAAATAAGCCAAAACAAATTTAATCTGAATCTCAACAATACAGAAATAAACAGGCTTTTGGTGATTGCTCTGGATAAAGTTACTTGCCCTTTGAAGGAACAATTCTGAATTTTGGATGTCTTTCTAGACTTATGACTTCTACTGGAAATGGAAGACCTGATCAGAGAGGCATTTACCCAATTGTGCTGATTGCAGCCCTATCTGCCTAAAGTGACTCATGTCCTCATCACTATATGAATAAGCTTTGTAATGTACTCTGCATCCCATTGCCTCTTACGAGGTCCCAGAAATTTTAGTGGACACAAATGTTAGTGTTGAGAGCCAGTTCTCCAGTGAGTGAATCCAATTCAAAATACTGTTTTTGACTTATAAAGACAAATTTAAGTTCAAGGATACTTTATGGACTGTCTGCCCAGCCTGGGCACAAGCAGGAAGGGGACGCTTTAGGGTCCTGTCCCAATGAGAATGCAGAGGGACAAAGAGTCTAAAGCAATCCTTCTGTATCATAGCTGCCTGGTTATACAACACCCTACATTAGAGATACACTAGGAGCCTAACTTATTGGCATTGCACAGAGCAATGAAAATAGCTTTATTCCAGCAGGCATTTGGGATTGATTTTTAGTACTGTTATAACTACACGGTGTTTGAGCTTCTGATTTTTTTTTAATGTGGATATCAGATTTATATATCTTTTCCTTTTAATCTTATTATGAAGCTTTTAGAATCTTGAGAGCTGGGTGTTGCTTAAATTCATATAAATATGAATAAGTTCCTGGAAATGAGATAGCATTGGAAGCAAAAATCTTCACTAATGGACTAATAATCTGCCCTCCTTTCATTCTCTGTTAGGTAGTGAGGTGACTACAGGTTTCCACAGAGCTGGGCAGTGGGTGAACAAATCTTTGTTGGATTTGTTAGAATAACCACCCAGACTCTAGCTCATGATAAATTAATGAAGGATTATACCAAGGATTATAAACAAAAGCAGCTTAACATGTACTACTTATTCTGAAGTATGAAACTCACAGAACACAGAGGGCATGTACAGTTATATCATACAATAGCTACATGCAATATTCAGCAGGACAAGGGAGTAATGAAATTATTCCAATGTTTATTTGGCTTCACAGGAAGAACAATTGCCTTTTCTTATTATCTATCAATCAGGAAGAATCTTTCTCAACCTTCTAAAAGCTAGAAGATGGATTTTATCATTTTACTTACTAAGCTTATATATGTCTCTTTGGTTATAATTGAATCTGGTTGCTTATCCAAACCCTCTTGGATTCCACACAACACTTTTCTACCAGTTTCTATCACTTTTTTTGCACCAACAACCATCACTATTCTTAATGGATTCTGAATAGAAAAGAGCTGGCAAAATGACAAGATGGTCAGTCTTCTTTATCCCAGGTCAGATTTGCCTGGAACATCTGAGGTGTTTATTCTGATGGATTGCTGAATTGATTAAAACTTTCTCCATATTTGTTACCTACACATATCTGTATTTCTAACAGCAATCTCCCTTTCCCAGTTCATCACTTTGTCTTTTTCTCCTGGAGTTGTCTTCTGAGCCTTGTGATTCTTAGTTTCTGTGTGACTTCTCTTTTTATCCCTTTGTTCCTTTTCTTTTTACCTCTCTAGCCATCTCCAACTCACTATTATAGCACACTAACAATCTGCAATCCCTTCTCTAACCAACTGCCCTCCATCTCTGCTGGTTCTTAACTTGGATGGAATGTGTAGTTGAAGAAAGAGTGAGGGGGAATGTTGGCAGTAGTACTGCACCTTCCCAGGGAAGAGACAAAATATTCCAGAGGGGGGACCAAAGATTAGAGACTGAATAATCCTGAACTGTGGGATGGGGGAAGGAAATGGTTCAAGTTAGCCAATTACAACCACTTATTACTATTGCTTACTACTATGGTAGTTCACTTTAAAAAACCCTTAATGTTAAAGGAAAATTTCATTAAACTATTAGCTTTAATTCAAATCTTAATTAAGAACTGTATTAATTAAGCAAATATATTAATATGCTTTTCATTGTCAATTAATTAAAATAAGTTTATCAGCCCTCTTTAGCTATCATAAGTATCAGAAAAGAGGTATAGATGTCTGTACCTCTTTTCTCCCGGTTAATGGTCATGTATATAACATGCATGAAGATATCTACACTAGAATAATAGAATAGAATAAAATTACACAATAAAATAAAATTATATCTCACAAATTCTAGTTTTAAATTGTGTAGCATCATTCTTTATACTAAACCTGAACATTCTATTACATCTATGAGAGTAACAGTTGCTCAGAATTCTACAAGTCTGACTATCCCTCATTACTTAGTTAAATCTGTAGGATTAATGGAGCTCAGCTGATTGAATAGGATAGGGGATAAGAATTTCTTATCCCTGGGTTTTCTCATTTCTGTGCATGCTGCAAGCAAATTATTTTTGGCTTTGCTTCTCTTGCATACACAATGAAGTTGGCATCTAATATTTGTAAAATATATATTCTGAACATCCAAAATCTCTTATCATTTTTTTCGACATTGTAATTCCCTAAAAAAGGGATGCATAAAATGTGCTCTCCATATTTTGGCCATTAAATTTGTCTGGGTGAATTTAGCTGAGATAAGAAGTTTTCTTGTCTAAGCTAAGCCTACCCGCATATCTTATGCTGTGGTCATTTCTGCCATGTTTTCAATATTATTACTGTTACAGTAATAGGACAAATCTTAATTATTAATTTATTTAGTAGCATTATATTTTGTTTTTCTGTTGACTCTTACAGAAAAGCTTACAACAATTAGAATGTGCAGTGGTACACATATATCACATATAAATATACATATACCTCACTCCCAAAACAGAGCGTCAGCATTAAAATAGATACAAGATACTGTTTTCATCTATTTGAATTGTTTCTCTCACACACCTTTATTCTCATAAATTTCTGTCTACAGGACAGTTGTATTGGCACCTACAGTTGGACCTTTACTTACAATAAATCCACTTATTTCAATGGAGTTAGTTTATGGATGAGTAGTTTCAACTCAGTCTAATATGAAAGGTAGACTATAATGTATAGATGAAGATAGGAAGGAAAACTGATTCTCAGCTACTGAATAACTGCACTAATTTATAGCCTATAAATTTCAGCTAGTTAACTGCTGATCAAATAAGGAAGACATGGACTATAGTTCATTTTTATATTTGTTATTTTTTTCAACCCAATGAAATATTGAATAGGAATTATATAAAGAGGCTTGGGGTTTCAGGACTCTATTAACATGATAACTCTCTGAAAACAAAACAGAATGGGACCACATTTGGTTTGGGACCAAATGTAGAAAGATCTAGTATGAAAATGGACTGGTTTGGATTTCAATGCAAAATGCCCAGAAAAAAAAATCCCTTCTTCACTCGAAGTCCTTCTCCTGGTCATGTGGCCTAATGTGGAGCTGCTATTAAGGGTTTGGAAAGAATTCCAAAAGCCACACTATGCATGTTCTCTCTAATTTATCGGTGATCATAAATTCCTTTTATAATACAATATTTAAATTTTAAAAGCAATCACTTAAAATATAAAACTATTGACAGCCACAGAAACTTTACAACAGAAAGCAAAATAATGATAATAATCTAGGCCACAAACATTATTTAAAAGCCACATCTTAACTGCTCACAAAAATGCCAGCAGTGAGATAGTCATACAGGCTCCCCCACAGTAGATGTTCTACAATTTAGGAACCACTTAAAGTTCTTTATTAAAATCCTGCTGTGAAATCTTTATTTCTTCATCAAATTGCAAATGCAAAGCTTCCACTTCCTATTGGGCTACTTTGTTTTCAATTACTCCAGCTTTCCCATAGCTGGTACTCTTATAAAATTTTGGACTATTTGGTTAATCCCAAATTATAATGGCTGGGGATTATAATCACTGTAGTCCAAAACATCTAGTTCAGTAACCAGTTATTTATTCCATGTTGCTTTATTCATTACTATATAACTTTCTGTTTAAATAAACAGTGATTCTATTCTTTAAAATTGGGGGCAGGGTGTGTTCCAAGGGAGAAATTCTAGGATCAACATTTTAGAATCAAAATAAAAAAGGAGTTTATTAGAATGCACTTGCATTGATAAATGATTAGGACACAAGTCAGTGCTGACTGTTAGTAATCACACAGAGAAGCCATCTCCAGGATGATCTGTCCCCATCCTGACCCTTCAGATCTTTCAAAAGTATATCCTGGCAACTTGAAAGTTTTGCAAGTTGAAAACTTCATATATCCATTGGTGCTGTAATTGAGTCTGTCCACTTTGCTGCTAATCATTTTCTTTTTTGTTCTACTTTTCCCAGCATTTTAGACATCTGAAGAGTTCTGGATCTTTGTATAATAGGTCCAAAATGTTATAAACTATCAGACTAGTATCCTCAATTTGGCACTGGTAATTCATGATTCTTCCTCTAGTTTTAAAACAACGGATTCATTTCATTCTTGTCAACCCTTCTCAATGTATATTCAGTGTATATATTGAATGAATAAGGGTAGAGTATACAACAGTGGTGGGATTCAAAATGTTTCCCTACTGGTTCTGTGGGCATGGCTTGATGGGGAGTGTCATGTGACTGAGTGGGCATGGCCAACTTGCCATCACTCATGGTAAGGTGAGGCAGCACCACCCCACCAAGCCATGCCCACCTAGCCATACCCAAAGAACTGACAGAAACGTTCAGCCAAGTCTTCTAGCATTCAGCCTGGCTGCTTCTCACCTCCTTCTCATGTTTGCTCTGTGGGTATGAACACAAGAAGGGCTCATACACACAAAGCAAACATAAGAAGGAGGTGAGAAGCAGCCATGTTGAATGCTGCGGCAGAGAGAAGCTGAATTTTTCTCTCTCCCTTCACAGCAGAGCTGCTCCTTTTATGGTCCCCCTTGGCCCCCTCCCTCCTGGGAGACAAAGTACCTTAAACGGACAGACTGTGGTGGCTGCCTTCTGAGCAGCTCTGCTGTGAATGCAGGGAGAAAAGTTCAGATTCTCTCTGCTGCAACATTTAACTTGGCTGCTTCTCGCCTCCTTCTCATGTTTGCTCTGTGTGTATGAGCCCAAGAAGGAGACGAGAAGCAGCCACGTTGAATGCTGGGGCAGAGAGAAGCCAAACTTTTCTCCCTCCCTTCACAGCGGAGCTGCTCAGAAAGCAGCCAAAAACAACCGCTGGTGACTGGAGGCTTCTCTGCGTGAAAGGCAGCCGAGCCTCACCATGTCCCCCCCCAATGTGTGAAGATAGGTGAGCGAGGCGGAGGGTGAGCAGGTGGTGAGTGGGCGGTAGCTTTGGGGCAGGGCCAGAACTGAGGAATGGCACATACCCTGACCCGGGCAAGGCGGGCAATGAGCAGGCAGCGACTCCGGGGCAAGGGTGGAGCCGGAGAATGTGCATTCCCCAACCCAGCCAAGGCAAGTGGCAAGCGGGTGGCGGCTCCAGGGCCTCAGGGATTGGCACGTCCCTGGGCTCCAGCTTCGACCCAAGGTGAATGACAAGTGAGCGGCATATGCATTGCTTACCTTTAGTGAGCTGAGCAGACGAGGTGACTGGTGAGGTGATTAGCTGGGCCACGTGGCAAAGGCAACATATATAGGGTGGAGGTGGGTGGACGAGGCATGCAGCAAGCAGCTGGAAGGGGCAAGCGGTCAGAAGGAGCAAGCGGAAGGGTGTGGGTGGGGCCAGTCAGATGTGGTATTTACCGGTTCGGTGAACCAATTGAAATTGTCATTACTGATTCGCCCAATTCGGTCAAATACCACCTCTAGTATACAACCTTCAGTCATTCTTTTGCTGACTTAGAACCAGTCTGTTTTTTCATTTTTCCTTCTTGACTATGGTTTCCTTTCCTGTGTACAGTGTAAGGTTCTCATGAGGACAATGAGAAATTCTGGGACCTCATTTTCCCCAAGTATGTTCACAGCTTTTCATGACTGATACAATCAAAGTCCTTTCTATAATCAATGAGGCATATATTGACTTTCTAAATTATCTTGTGTGCATCAACAACTATGCCTTTTGTTTTTTTGACCATTTGTAAAACCAGCTTGAACATCTGGCATCTCTCCCTTCTCATGTAAGGCCCTAATCTGCATTGGATGATCCTAAGCATCATTTTGTTAGCATGTGAAATTAAGGGCATTGTATAATAGATTGCAAATTATGTTAAGTATCCTTTCTTTGGTATTGACTAACCTCTTCCAATCTGTGGTCACTGTGCCACATTTCTGCAGGTATTCCACCAATTCCTGTAATTATCCAACTTGGTAATGACTTGAGTGTTGAACTAAATACTGAACATGTTCTAATATGGTGTCAGTTAAAAGAGTTACTGACCCAGATAGTATGCCTTCTCTGTTGTGGCAGCAATGCTCTGGAATAGTCTTCCTTTGGTAGCTTCAGTTGTCCTAGCCCTATTGTCATCTAAACTAGCCTTGAAGACCTGGTTTTTTTCCCAGACTCTGGGTTAAAAAGCTTTTGCCTTCGGGGGAGACTTCATTAATATGTTAGGTATGTTAGTCCCTGGGATATCATTTTCCTCCTCCTAGAAAGAAAAAGGTAGAAAGTAGGTAGAAAGAAAAAGAAAATGATTAGCAGCAAAGTGGATGGATTTAATTACAGCAGCAATGGATATACTTTTGAAATTTTTGAAGGGCCAGGCTGGGGACAGATCATCCTGGAGAAGGCATCTCTGTCTGATTTCTAAGAGTCAGCACTGATTTGTATCATCATTTATCAATGCAGGTGCATTCTAATTAACTCCATGTTTGTTTGTTTGTTTAGTCTATTTGTTTGTTTATAAATTTTATTGGCTGTCCATCTTACCAAAGGGTAATTCTTATTACTCAATCAACCCCTCCGTTGTGCTGATCCCCCACTGGGGCACCAAGCCTACTGGCATAGCCACAGCTTTAGGCCTTTATAAAAAGATAGAAGGGTTGGGGACCAACTTCACATTGGGGGCCAAGATGTTCCAGAGGGCAGGAGTAACAGCAGAGAAGGTCATCCTCCTGGACCCTGTCAGTCAGAATATGTGGGCTGACAGGACCCGCAGCATGCATCTTCTGCCGGCATGAATGGTACCAGCCAAACCCAATGGGGTAAAACAGTCCCTCAAGTAACCTTGACCCATGCCGGAAGGGCTTTAAAGATAATCACCAGCACCTTGAATTGCACCCAGAAGCAGATTGGTAACCAGTGCAGTTTGCAGAGCAATGGTGCTACAGGGGCCATTCTTGGGGGCTCCAAAACTACCCATGCTGCCACAATCTGCAACAACTGTAGCTTATGAATGCTCTTCAAGGGTAGTCCCATGTAGAATGCATTACAATAATCCACTCATGAGGTGATTGGGAACTGAATGACTAAGCACAGGGAATCCTGGTCCAGGAAAGGCTGCAACTGGTGCACAACAACGTTTTGCAAAGGCTGTACTAGCCGCAATTGCCACCTGTTTCTTGAAAAGGAGTCATGAGTCCAGGAGAACCCCCAAGTTGCAGACTGAGTCTTTGTGGGACAGTGCCACCCCATCCAGAGTCAAGGATGACAAAGTCACATACCCAAAGCCATTTGGTCTTACTAGGGTTCAGTTGACGTCTTTTGTTCCTCATCCAGGCCTCCATAGCCTTCAGGCACCATTAAAGGGTGACCACAGCATCACTTCGGTCACCAAGAGTGGAAATATAGAGTATATACAATCTATGCCAGATATATATGACAGGTGAGGCTGTAAGAAATCAAGCTACCATCTATTCTTTAACCATTCTGTAAGTTTTTCAGAAGATCTATAGCTGTTAATTTTGGTAATAATTTTGATTTATGTTTTTACTTTTTTAAAGGAAATGTTAGTTTTCTGTTTGAGTAAAATGATGGGGTATAAATGTGTATTAATCTACTGTATATGGATGAATAAAAGAATAATTCTCATATAAGAGACAATTCTGCTTGAAGAATGGGGAAAACTTTGGTTTGTCCCTTTGTGGTAAGATTATATATGCAAAGATAATATGTCACTGAAGAAAAATTATTTACAATTGTCCTAAGTAAAAATTGTCCAAATTTAATCAAATGGCACTTTATACAGTATTTAATCACAATGAATTTGTATATACAAACATGCTTAAAAGACTAATGTGTATCTATAAGCAATATATATATTGCAGACTTCACTCTCTGTACTAGGGTTATGTTCCCTAAAAACTGCTCAAAAATTATATTCATATAAATTGAGAGACTGAAATGGGTATTGTAGGGTATTGTACTAAATGTGCTCATAAATTTTTAGAGCTTTATTCTTAAGCACTACATCATTCAAACACATTCCGTCTTTGTTTCCTGTTCTATATATGGTGAAAGCATTTTCTGCATGTATCTTTATGATTGGATTTCTGATGTGTACAATTATCCTGACAGACAAAGAGGAAACATGACAAACTTTATTAGCATTCTTCATTGTGTTGCACACTGTAGACTCAATCCGGTTAAAAATTTGTTCTAGGACCCAGTTTTGACAAGGACCATATTTTTACCAAACATTGAAAAGTAATGTCCAAATAGTGATTTGTGCCATTTCTAAACTGTTAAAGTTATTCAATTGAAGATGATTTAATGAAATGAATGGAGTTTCTTTTTCCAGAATGAATATGAAAAAATGCTATGAACAAATATAATAGAACTTTGTGAATATTGTCATGATGAATTTAAATAGACTTTAGAATTTGTTGATTAATATTTTATTTATATTGCTTTTTCTTCCTTTTAGTGGCAGAGCATTACTGTAACTCTGGTTGAGAAGGTACAGATGATTGCTGTAATTTTGGGATCATTATTCTTAGTAGCAAGTGTAACTTGGCTTCTGTGGTCAGCATTCAGTCCCTATGCAGTATGGCAAAGAAAAGACCTCCTTTTTCAAATCTGCTATGGAATGTATGGTTTTATGGATCTAGTATGCATAGGTAAGTTAAAAAAATAATACAATCATTCATTTTGCTAAATATGATATGATATTATTTGAGACTATGTTTTTGTATATCTGATTTACATACATGACAGTTTCTAGAAAAATGAAATGTATGTGAATATTGTCACTTTTAGAAATAACAAGAATTTCAATTTTAAAGATGCAATAATTCAGATAAACAATATTAAAAAGTTGCCTGATAATTACGCCACAATACCCATAGATCTAAAATACTCTCAAGTTAAATGAAATTACAACAGTCTTGAAGAATATCAGGGGCAATCAGTCAGAGGATTATGGGTCACGTACTTCTAGAATCACCCAAAATTGAATTTCTGAAATTTGGTAGCAAATTTTGAAAATTTCAAAAGAGCCAGGTTTGGTTTATTGGTTAAGGCACCAAGTTTGGTTTATTGGTTAAGGCACTAAAAACAGAACTAGTAAATTCTAGTCCTCTCTTAGGCATGAAAATTAGCTTGGTGACTTTGGACCAGTCATGATCTCACCTCACAGGAAAGTTGTGGGGAAAATAGGAACAAAAAGGAATATTTGATATATTCATTGCCTTGATATATTTAAAAAATAATAAAGGTGAAATTAAAAAACTCTTTAAAATCATAAAAAAAAACCAGTAATATTATTTAAAGTGTGAATTCACCAAAATTACATATTAATATAGTTACAAATAGGAAAGTGCCCAAGACCATAAAAGAAGAAAGACTGGATCAAAATTTGACTTCATCTTTATAGTCATGTCACTATACTGTATCACTATGTTATTTATTCTTTTCACGAAGAACTCCAACTATTATATTATTAAAAATACTATAATTCTTGTAGACAACTACTATATTTGTATATATTCATCTATTCTTAGTTGAATACATATATATATATAGTATTTTATACAAATATTGGCAGAAACTCACCACATTTAACGATTTGTAATTTCTCTGAATCATTTCATCTAGTACTCAGATAGGGCACCCTTGGTAAGGTACTAAAATTTCTTTGGACCACTGAACAATCTTCACATATTTTTGAATGATATTCATTAATTCCATTCATTACAGATGGCTAATCTGGAGACTAAGATTAGCACAGATAACTTTTCATTGCTACTGGTTTTTGAGAACTTAACAGTTTTCAATACAATTGATTTTTCAAGAAACACTTCTAAAAATTAGATTTTGACATACTATTTTAGGTGGTTCTATTATTCTTCCTTGTGGTTAATCTTCTGAAGGACATGGTTAGAAACAGCTAAAGGCAATGGAGTTCCACAAATTCATCTTGTCTATCATATTATTTAACAACTATTTGAAATTATTGGTGAAAACATAGATATTTATTTTTTTCTAATAAGTGACTTTCGGCACTGCCTTTTCTGTTGGATTTTAAACAGTTAGAAAGTCGTAAATAAATATGTAGAATCAATATTGAACAAAGTAGTTGAGTAGCTTATAAATATACTAGTTATTATATGATTTTGTATTCAATTTGCTTTGAATAAGATTGACCTTGACTAGAATTTTAAATGAGAAACAAGATGTTGCATACAGTAGATAGATCTTTGACCAGAGATCTTGATCAGGATTGCAACTTAGGAAAAAAAATAAACCATTTCTGGGTGTCCTGATGGTGAAGTGGAAATTTGTTTGTATGTTCGTTGCTGCCTTTCCAAAAAACATTAAATTGATCTACAATCACACATGGCTCAATCACATTCAAATTAGATTATTAATGTTCTACATCATCAAGCTTTTTAAGTGTCTATAAAAACTGAGCCTTTTCAAAATGTGGTTGTGAGCAAACTAACTAGGCCCAGCAAAAAAAAAAAAAAAGTATAATGTGTATTGATTTCTAGTATGATTTCAGTCCCAGTTCTCGTTTTGCATTTGAATAGATGGCTAATATTGATATGTCCCCATTTTTATGCACTACATGTATATCCCTCTCTCACCACCTTCCCTGCCCATGAGATGGTATCCTTCTTTCCAATTCACAAGATCCTTGGGTTTCTGTGACAGGAATGATGCTGGTATTGAGAAGGAGAATGGAAGCATAATTCCTTTTCCTTGTAGTAATTTTGAGTGAGTCTGGGGAGAGTATATCCCTCATCCCTACCCGCAAGCAGTTCTCCTCAGGAAAGCTGTTTTCTCTAGCATTAGCAGCAGAAAATGATGCATCTACTTTCACAGGGCAATTGATCAACATGATCAATGCCTGATGGAAAACAGAAAAGCAATTTTCTATTGCTAAGAGCAAAGGGAAAATAATAGTAAGTTCCCTACCAGTTATTTGACTAGAGAGAAAAGCTGCTAGACATGCCCACAGTTTTGCAAGCTGCATCTTTTGCAGCTAAGGGCTCTTCTAGGATACAAATTATTCTCCCACCTGTACATTATAGGTTTCTGAAAGGATGAATCCACCCAATGAAGTGAAGTAATGCTTTGTTTTCTCACTACATGAGATACTAGTAAGTGATTATCTAAGTGCTTCTAGTAATGGAAATTCCTTTCCATAACATTTCTGGTACCATTATTTTTTGCCTTAAAAATAATGAAAATATTTTAAATACTATTGTGCCTTTATTTCCATTGATGTGGATGTTCTTATTTATTTAGTTTTTTTTTTAAATGATGGTTGTCTCTTTATGTAGAAGTTTAACTTGCTTGGGAGAAAATTTCACTCCTAAAGAGTTATGGTCTAGTTTGTAGCCTTAGGACTCCCATATTTAGATTAAAAAAACCTAGATGACAGCTATATTACAGCAAAGAGATTTTAAAAAATCCTATATATGTAATGGTATAAACTTGTAGTCTGGATTCTAAAGCCCAGGCATGCCTTAAACTTACTAAAATCATTTTCTACTGCCGCCAGTTTTGCAACCTTGAACTAAGTTTCCAAAGAAAGGGCAGAGCCACAGTGTCTAAGAGATCACTACCTCCTTAAAGTTGGGAGCAGAAAAATTAAATACCAGATTTCTGGGAAGAGTACTTTGTCTACACAGAAATAAGATGTTACTCTGAGTAGGCTGTGCTTCTATAATTCTATAATTGATTTATAATCTCAATTCAACTGAAGCAATACTGACTGTATTTGAGCACAGTAGGAGTTTCTGGGATAAAGAGTTCATAAGGTACTGACATAATATTTCTAGAAGTCTAACTGAAATTGTGTTACTTCTTGAGATGCATTTTTACTTTGATCATCCAGATAACTTGATATCTGCCAGAACATTGATACAATCATTGCCTAATGCTTTGTTTTACAAGCAAAACAATATTCCTTAAACTCTGGATCAAATCTTGACTAAGAATTTCTTTACTATCTTCGCTGTAAATATTTATTGCTGCTTTTTCACCCCAGATTTTCTAGTTATGTTTCTTGCACTGTTATGGCAGAGCAAATACAACCACTGACTTGAAAAGATAAAGAAAGATCACTAGATGGCAGTGAAGAAACACAGAAAGTCTAACCCTTAGTTGCCATTTTATGGTGTTTTAATTTACCATTCTGAAATAGTAGCACTAAAAGTGGGCAGGTTTTTTTTTAGCCACTAAAGCACAGATGGAGGGGTTAAATAGCAGGATAAAGTTCTAAGGATCTGAGTGTCTCTTTGCCATAGTCACCAATGCTATGAAAAGTTAATTGAACCAGCTTGGGGCTTAACTATTTTCATAACCTAAGCATCCAATATGCAAATTCTGAATAAATCTATCTGGAAAATCTGATGGGGATACTGAAATATTTCCAGCAACCCTTGACCAGCATACTTTCTATGCTGAGAGCAAGAGATTTCACAAAGAGAAACCAGTAGACTTTACTGTTACTGGATAACTTATTATAGGAGAGAGATACAGATGAGTCCAGCTTCCAAGTCTGTTACACCTTATATAAAAATCTTTGCAAAGGTAATGTAAATATTTTGTAAGGATTCTCGAAAATGTGAAAAGCTGTATTATACACCTTTGCATAATAGGCGTAGGGCAGAGATCTGTTGCTATATACACCAATAAACACGGATTGGTAGCTCATGACTACCGTGGTATACTAGGAGCCGTGGTGGTGCAGTGGTTAGAATGCAGTATTGCAGACTAACTGGGATCATAGCCAGGAGTTTGATCCTGACAGGGTTCAATGTTGATTCAGCCTTCCATTCAGGTCAGTAAAATGAGAAAGACCCCAGATTGCTGGGGGCAATCTCTGTGGTTGATTTGAATTCTGAGGGGTTCGTATGCTGATTGTAGGTTAATGTGTCTGTTGATGGAATTGCTTGTGGGGTGCCAGACTTAAATGAACTCACGAGTGTGGCGGGTGGTAGTGTGGTCGATGATTTTTGTGTTACTCCAATCAAATTGGTGCTGTTTGGTGTCAGTGTGGGTAGAGAGGAAGGATTTGGGATCATGGCGTTTGCCTGCCAGCTGGTGTTAGTGGATCCTGTTTTTTAATTGATGTGATGTTTGGCTGCTCGATGTCTTTCTCCGTAATAACTATCCAAAAAATGTAACATTCTGACATACAGCACTCAAACCGCACCACACTACACAGTCAACCATCATGCAAAAACTAACCCTACAATACACAAAAGGGATGTCAGAAATGACAGACAGAATCCTCCAATCCCTAGGAATAACAATAGTCTACAAACCCACAGCCACACCCTATCAGGAATTATGCAGAATCAAAGAGAAAATACAGAAGGATGAAAGAAACAATGTAATCTACAAAATCAACTGTAACCATTGCAGCCAATTGTATGTGGGACATACGTCACATCAATTAAAAACCAGGATCCATGAACACTGGCTGGCAGTCAAATGTCATGATCTCAAATCCTTAATCTCTACCCAAATGACACCAAATTGAATTGGTGCAACACAAAAATCATTGGTCATACTACCACCTGCCATGCTCATGATTAGATTATTATCTGAAAATATTATTATAATTGAATATAAATTAAAACTGAAAAGGAAAATCTATGAGGAATGGATGGATAAGTTGGATATGTTTCATTTCAAGAAGAGAAGACTACAGGGAGCTGTAACTGTTTTTATTATAATGTACATTATACTGGCAATCCACAAGCAATTCCATCAACAGATATATTGACCT
>JANHFK010009174.1:24642-35492 GCA_036250565.1 Sibynophis collaris | reverse complement strand
AGGATAGAGGAAAATCCTCTATCTCTAGCCCTCCAGAGATCATCCACCAATGCGACCAATGCCGTTTCGGTGCTGTACCCAGGTTTGGAAGCCGGACTGGCGCGGATCTAGATACGTTATATCTATATTTGTGTAAGAAAGCAGTGATTTGGTTTGTACACAAAGCTATGTCTGTAAAATTACATTATGCTTTATTGCAGGATCTGAATTCATCCACTAAATATGGGATATTTTAGTTTCACTTAAAAAAATAGGATGATATCCCTTTTACTTGAAGTGCTGTTGCTTACCTCTTCATTGTTCTTTTTTCTTCTTTCATTTCCTATTTCCTAATGTGGTGCTTCTCAAATAGAGAATGGTTATTAATGTTTATTATTCTTATTATCTAAAATATCAAAGAGAAAAATAAAACTTCATTGGCAATAGAGCTATATATCATATTGGATAAAATCAATGAATCTCAGAACAAAAGTGATTATTTAAATCCTGGGACATTACTCATTGTGCAAAACTTTCTGGTCTCAGATATAGAAACATATTTATTCTTCAGCTACATTTGTGAATGCATCTAAATTACTAACTTTACATGACTCTTTCTCCTGAAGAAATCTACAGTAGTGTTTATTTACAAAAAAGCCTGAACAAAACAAATCAAACAATAATAAGATTATCAGCCCTAAAAGACCATAAACGTTCAGCATTATCCTGAAGTAGTGTCAAGCTTCAGTCATTCAAACAAGAGCATGAAGACCATATTTACTTCACTTTGGAGAGAATTCCAAAATAGTTGAGATGTAACGAGGAAACTGAATACTTGGATACTGCATGGTGAGTTGAACCCTTTAGTGGTTCAATCTCAGATTATTTTTGGATGTGGATTGAATACTGTCATGAACAAACAGGGTAATGAATAGTAATGAATATTCAGATTAAAAACCATTGTATTAATTGTACATGTAGGGTTTTTTTTTAATTTGGTGCAAGAGGAATGTAATCTGTAGGCCTTTGGCAGTCAAAAGTTATATGGTGTGACAAAAGCCAGTTATGTTACTGGGTTATATGACCATTACTTTGAAATGACTTGTGTTTCCTAGCTAGGCAGTTATATCAATATAGATTCTAGGAATTATTTTATTCAGTCAAGAGTTTTGACCTTTAGTTATGAGATAGTTCTGTCACACAGTTGTGTTTTATCACCTACATATACCTAGACCTAGACATGGAACCAAATTTGCTGCCAGACAAGCAGGTATCAGGAAGTTGAGTTCTGTAAATATTTGCAAACTGAACCAGGGGTAGAAACTCAGCTTTTAGGCAGAGACACAGCTGGTTCAGTTGGTTCACCAGTCTGAACGGTAGCATTTCAGGACCTCTCACAATGAGCAGTATCATCTTCCAGGACGCTTCTCTATTTACATGCTATATAGTTGATACTGCTTTTTGTCAGTGCTCAGCTCAGTGGAAGGGACAGCAAATGAGAAAAAACACTGAAGGAAAGAAAAAGTTCTCAGAAAGAAAGAAAAAAGGTAGATTTGGATCAGATCAATGTAATAGTAAATAGTAAATGAAAAAAATGACACCACCTAAACAGCTAAAGTGAAGTGGCTCTGTTTTACAAGTAGCTCTATTTCATGATGAAATTTTAACGTTTAGTAAATATATATTTATATGGCACACCATCATACTTTTATTTTTTAGTGAGTAGAGACTCATGCATCAATGTATGAAAGGATTTAATGTTCACCCTCAGGCTAATGCAGTAGTTCTCATGCTGATTTAACTTTCAGACCTCTAATTGAGTTGCTGGGAATATTCCATTTCCTCAAGGTTAAAATCTATAGTAGATTGTCATGTCAAAATAAAGAATGGTGAATGAACATTTAGAACTGCATGGTAGAAATGAAAGTGGAGTTAAGAAAAGTAATGGACATGAAATGATTTTAAAAAAAGGAAATGGCCCTAGATATGGTTCAGTGCTAAAACATTATTGAACAATAGACTATTAAAGTTAAAATTACAGATAGGAAAAGTATAGATTTCATTTCATAAATATGATTTGGTTTTTTTTGTGTTTTTGGGACGGGTATCATAGCACATAATCACTGGTGATAAAAAATGGTGATCAGTAAGTTAATGCTTCATTGAAATCAATACAGGTAATCCTTGATTTACAACCTTGAAGTTGAAAAAAGTGACTTATGACTGTGTTTCACACAATCATTGCAGCATCCCCGTGGTCACATGATCAGAATTTGGATGCTTGGAAACTGGCTCATATTTATGATAGTTGCAGTGTCCCAGGAGCATGTGATCACCTTTTGCGACCTTCTGACAAGCAAAGTCAATGGGGAAGCCAGAGTCACTTTACAACCGTGTTACTAATTTAACAGCTGCAGTGATTTACTTAAAAACAGTGGCAAGAAATGTCATAAAATGGAGCAGAACTCAACCACTATCTTGCTTATCAACAGAAATTTTGGGCTGAATTGTGGTTATAAGTCTAGGACTACCTGTACTGTCACAGAAAAAAATGTATCAGGGCTACTCCCCAAAATATTGGAGCTACATAATATCTACTTAGTATCTACTTAACAAACATGAGTCAATTTCTCAAACTTTTTACAATATTTAGATTTTCAAACAATGTTAATAATTATTGGTTGTATCTTAATAATGCAACTATGTAAGCACTAGTATAATAGTATAATAGTAGTTGGGGAATACTCTATATAGGGAATGCAAAATAATTACTGTTTACATTTAAAAGTCAGGGAGGAGCAAATAAAAGTAGATAATTAGTGGTAGGGTCTGGGATAGGAAAGGTTGAAGAAAGCTATTTTTTTTTAAAAAAGACAAAACTATATATGTAAAATTATATGATCCTTATTTTAAACAAATACTCTGGTATATAAGTATCACATAAAATACTCCTAGGTACATGTGATAAGAATAGTTCACGTTTCATCACATTCATATTTCATCACATGTTTTTAATAACTAGTTTGGGAACATCACCAGGCCCTTTATAAATGAATGTTTCATTGTATGCTGGCCTCATGACCTGGAACCACACAATTTGTCTATCCAGATTGGCAACATATGGATCAACATGTTTAGTCACATTAATTAGTTGCTGTTCTTGCAAATATAATTCTAATGCCAAGTTCTTTGCAATTAGATAGTTTCAGCCTGGAAGGACAAGTGAGAAATGGAGTCAGAAGCTGAGTAGATACCACCTTACAATTGTTACTGATATGTATGAGATGGTTCTTAGCCATGGAAGTTAGTTATTTTGATTGGTTGAATATCCTGAGGATGAACAGCTTAAAGAGCATACCTGGCCAGGAAAAGCTTGGGTAGCTAATGGGACCAGCATTATGAGGTGCTTCCATTTTGTTTTTCCTCAGATTGCCTGGGTGACTTGGTGAAGTTTCTATGAAAGCATGGCCTAGCTAGGGATGTTGTCATGCCATCTGGAATGTACAACACATATCAGCATTTCAGTTCTGCCACTTCCTTGCCTTTTTTATGTAAAATGAAGCCATCTCTTAAAAGAAGTTTAAAGTGAGATGCTGTCCCCGTGTGTATAAAGAGTTTTCAATTTTACTCATTGATCAATCAAGGCATTATACTAATATACTGATTTATTTCTTGGTAGTCGTGAATTAAGGCTTTATAGTAAATCACAATAAAAGCCAGTCTACATACTAACTGTCTTTAGGAATCAAGTAATGTTCTTTTTTTCTTGTAACATAATCAGCAAATCAAATTACTTCAAAAAGACAACAACAAAAAAGCATCCTTCAATCTCGTTTGAAACCTTGAAAAAAGAAAGCCTTTTTAAGATCACAATTAGTTTTCCCTCAAGACACAAATCACACTTTAAATGTACATTTATCCTTTCTGTGAGCAAATAATAGTGAAGACTATTTCGGGCAAGGATAATGTGCAAAATAATCAACCCATAAATGAAAAAGGAGGAAAATTAAATGGCTATTAATAGTGTTGTTTCTCAAAATTTGCTCTATGATTACAGCAGTGTTCTACCATTATTATTGCTGGATATAAATGCTCAATATATAATAGAAAACTGAATGGATTCTTTAGTGAGAGGCAATAGCATTTTGGATACGTATCTTAAGAAAGTGTTTCTCAACTTCAACAATTTAAGATGTGTGGACTTTAACCATTCTAGAATTCCCTAGCCAGTATTTTGGCTGGGGAATTCTGGGAGTTGAAATCCACTTATCTCAAAATTGCTAAGGGTGGGAAACACTGGTCTAAGAAGACATGTATGTATGTATAAAATATCTATACAGTAAAGACAGGATGGACAATCTATGACTCTTTAGATGTTGATCAAAACCAATTTCTTATTTTCCTTGGCCAAGTTGGTTGGCATTGAAGTCTAACACATCTGAGTATTGTAGAATCTGTGCTATTGCAATATATAAGGATTGTTTACTTGTCTGATTCATTTAATAAAAGTGAAAACAATTTTTAACATTCTCACTTCAGTCATTTAAAAAGGGGTTTCAAAATGAGAATTGTTACAAATAATGTGCATTTCTTTTGTTCCTTAGGATGTGGATTTTTTGCTATGTTTGTTCCACATCTGGAGACATTCTAGTTATGTTTTTTTTTAATGAAAAGCAGACAGGGTGATTCCCTTCCTACAGTTCTGTTCAAGAGATGTTTTCAGTAATGTTCATAAACCAGTTGTTAGCCATATATGAGGAAATCCATCTGAAGATAAAACCAGCCTTGCTGAGCGTCATATTACAGGACACAGTCTGCCTCTTCAGAAATTGTGAAAACATTTGCACAGGAAAAAGTGATTACAATAAGAGGAAAATACTTTTAAAAGACAATTTTTAAGTATTATATTACACTTTTGAGATAAACAGTGGCATTTTAGAGTGTTTCAGTAATTCAGAATGAAGGTGACAGCTTCTCTTAAATTCAAGATGCTTGTCTTACGATGGATAATCTCTAAGAGAGTTATTTAGGTTATTCCCATGTTGAATTCTTTCACAGTTCTGACCCGATTTATTGAATAAAACACTATGACTGAGTTGTTACAACATGCAAAATCAAAGAAACTACAGTACTGTATGTTGTGTGAAACAAGCTTATGTGGGTAAAAAAGTAATGATCAATTACATGCTGTCAGGGCTCTAAAATATCTATCTCTGCATTCTTATGTAAGCTGTATTGGCTCATGACATATAGAGTTCTGCAGTAGTTGCACAGAGGTTCCCCAAAGATGAGTCAATGAAGCTAAAACATGTGAAAACCCCTGATTTTGAACATGGCTTTTAAGAGTGAAAATTCAATATTTATGTCCAACATTGCCATTCTCCAATTCCTTTCAGGTTCTCGAGGCAACAGATGCATACTCTGCTACAATTTTAGGCTTCCTAACATCTGTTGAACTTCAGCAACTAAAAGAATGCTTACTTAGCGATAGCAGGTCGAACTGCATAACAGGATTGCCATAATAGGCTAAGCCCAAATCAAACAAACCACATTACAGCTGCCTGTGATTTGTGGATCCAAGCTGCAGGTCAGATGTACAGAATATCAGTGCAACTGCTGACTGTTGGGGCCTCCCTGAACATTCCTCCTACACTCTGTAATTGTACTTTGAAAGCAAACTTTCCATGATTCCAACAGGAGGTATTTATCAAACCTGATTGCAGTAGCTCCTACGTGTTTTGTACATAAGGGTGTCTGGGGAAGGAGATGTGTGTGCATGGAGAACATTTGGCTTTGGCCCCACACCTTTCAGGCTTTGGACCTGCACTACTAGGGGATATGAACAGTGTTTTCAGAACATCGCTGCAAAAAAGCTTTCCATGACCTTATAAGATACTTGATATTTGTGTTTCCCAGTGTGCTATGGTATACACACAAGTAGAAATTGGGGGTGCATTTTGCCTTCTTTAACTAGACAATGGAGTATCCTAAATCTCTGTTCTCTAAGGAAATGGCTTTAAAAATTAATTGCTTTACTGTCTGGAAAACATTGTTTGGTCTGAGAGAAAGAATATTAGAATGTGAGCCAAAGGATTTTTTAAAAAACAGCATGAGATATCTCTGTCATTGAGAAACAAACATATTATGCTTGTTACTTCTACAAAAATTTACTAAGAATATCATGCTAGTAAGACTTAGAGAATACACATTTCTTACAAAAACTTTTAGGAATCTATTATTTCTATAGATTTATGGATACAGATTTCCTGTTTTCTTGATAGAGTTTTTAAAAAAAGAACAGAAATTTGGGTTTTTCTAAATTTTTCTAGTAACCTTAATATTTCCCCAAATTTAGCAGAATAAATCGCTCTCTGCTTTGCTTTATTAATCCCTGGACTTTTTTTGCACAGCAGCTGGAATCCAGAAAATCATCTGTGCTTTAGAAATGGAAAAAATGGTAACATTTTAATAACATTATTCATGACAAATAAAATTGCCTGACTCTTTACACAAATATTGTTCAGATTTCATCAAATGCACATGGAGCTTGTTTAACATGTACACACACTGAATTAATTATTGTATCAGAAATATTTGGGAAGAATGTAATGGTTATAGTATTGGTCTGAAAAATGAACCAGTATTAGCATTCTGAAAATAGAACTTTCCTCATAAAAAAAAAATATTGATGCTACAAAAATGTATGCAAATAGAACTCTCTGGTCTAGAAGCTGAGACTATAGTCTGTGATCTTCTTTTCCTTTTCTTCTTTTGAGATACTGTATTTCTGGATCGTAAGGTTCTGCATAAATGCGTTGTGAATTGTGAAATATCTGAAAGGCACTCAGGATAAAGGACACAGGGATGTGAGGTGAGAAGGAAAAATTCTGAAATAGGGATACAGATAAATCTCAAAGCGCTGAGAGTTATATATTTTAAAACATTTCCTTAGTATGCAGGGTCTCTAAAATAATTCTCAGACCTCCTAACAGGACAATTTTCATTGTCTCATCAGACTGCGAACAATATGATGAATGTACTGATTCTATGCTACTAATATCAATTTACTGCATTCCTGAATCTATGAGAAATGGGATTTAAGTACTAAGCTGAAAGTGTCAGGTGAGTATACCTTCACGGTTAACAATATTTCTTTTCCTCTTGTTAAATCTAACAAGTGCACAATATTATTTGTTTTGAAGAAGTTTTTTTCCTGAATAATAATTGAGAACACACATTATTTCCCTCCAACTTAATGTTGCTTAGTCTAATACATTTCTGTCAGCGCCATAACAGGACACACAGTCCCTTGAACATTAATTGAGGTTTGTTTCTAGAATGCTAAACCGAGGAAAGAATTAGGCGATTGCCATTAATCACACAAAATGTGAATATTCTTTCATTGTGCCATAGGCCCTCCAGATCTTAAATAGTAAAAGATAGGACAGTGTGAGCGAAGAATGGGCTACATTTTACATAGAGGGGAATGGGAAGTCTAGTCAATGACCACATTTTGTTATAAGCAGAGGAATATGGCCCGGTTACATTTTGTAGGTTGATTGTAATTTGGGAGGAAGTTGGAGGGAGATTTTTTTGTTTTTTGTGATGGGCCTGTTTTAGGATTTACAGTAGTCTGAGCTTGTTTGTTTTCTTGCAGGCATTTCATTACCCAAACTGGGTAATAGCAGCAGCTGCTGATGTTACCTAGTCTCAGTGGTGTATTCAAATAATTCCACCACCGGTTCACCGAAAATGTGTGAGTGCACATGCCCACGCGCATGGCTTCCGTGGCTTCTGTGGGCATTCAACAGCATTCAGCATGGCTGCTGTTTCTCTCAGCCACAGCGCTTTCCAGATGGGACTTAGAGGAAAGCGGTGGCAAGAGCAGGGAGAAGTAGCTGCTGACACAGACAGCACCTGGAGTGTCTCTGTGAGCGACCAAGTATCAGCTAGGGATGGAAGAAGCAGCTGCAAGATCTCCACTGCAGCACTTTCCAGATGGGATTTCTTACAGGTAAGAAGAACCATCCGGAGTCCGGTACCTTCCCAAACTGCTTCGACCCTCCTGTGCCTCCGACATCCCCGCAACCCTTCAGCCTAGTGCGGCAGGCCATAAACCAAATAAATTACTTTGACACAGGGGCCATAGTTTGAGGCCCGAGGCGGGTGGCAGCATATGGGTAGAGGCCGGAGGCAAGGCTGGAGCGGGGGAATGGTGCATTCCCCGACCCGGTCAAGGCAAATGGCAAGCGGGCAGAGGCTCCAGGGCAAGGCTGGAGCTGGGGAATGGCACATTCCCTGACCCAGTCAAGACAAATGGCAAGTGGGCGGAGGCTCTGGGGCAAGGCCAGAGCCAGGGAATGGGCCCTGACCCAAGGTGAAAGGCGAGCGGATGGCATGCTTACCTTTGGTGAACAAAACAGGCAAGGCATGGAGGCAAGGTGTGGAGATTAGCTAGGCCGCATGGTGAAGGCAAGATATATAGGGTGGGGTGGGGCGGGGCAGGGCGAGCAGGCGGGGCAGGCAGGGCCAACCAGAGGTGGTATTTGCCAGTTGCCCGAACCACTCAAAATTTCCACTACTGGTTCGGCTGAATATCTGCAAGGAAACAACCAAGATCAGAGAATACCAAGAACCCTCATTTCAACCCTGAGCTACAAATATTATCCTTTATTGGTTAAATGAGTCTTTATCTGCTTCTAGCTCAAAGATAACAGGAAACTGTGATGTCATTTTTCAGCAATTGTGGTCAATCAGAGTTTGGGGGGAAGGCACAAAGGGGAATTGGGAGGTCAAAAGTGGCCTCCTTTACTACATATGTTTTGAGATAAAAGATTGCCATAAGGATACTGAGTAGATTAAATATATGCTTCTTTTAAATAATCAGATATGCTATGACACTCTGAGGAAGGTTTTCCTATAACCATTTTTCTATTAGAGAAAAACTCTTACTAGAATTCCTGAGAGGCACCAGAGAGCAGGAAAAGTAGGGAACTCATTCAAAACTGAGAATCATAATTAAAATACATGTGTGCTTAATCTCTCACAGTTGCACAATCACAATAGCTAGAAAGGGCAGAGGTGCTAAAAGTATTGCACTTTGAGTGGTAACTTTTGTTTTTGCAATAATTATGGCACAAACATGTAAAACCAAACACAGTCTTAAAAGAGGATAGGTTTTTATCATTCCAATTTAGCTAAAGATAGCCATGACAAAGTTCCAAAGAGAACAATGAAGTTTTTTCATAACTATCTTTTACAACAAGTTTTCAAGGAGTTAAAATTAAACTTTCTCTGAATTAGACCCCAGGATGTTTGACATCAACAACAAAATTAGACTTGTTACTTGCCTTGGGATTTCTGAACTCTACATACATATCACTCGCTCAGTAACCTGAAAGGCCAGAGAGTGATGATTTTACGCAGTTTTTAGAAGTTGAAGAATTGAGTAAGGCTGCTAAAAGATATCGTATAGGGACCAACGTAGATGGCCAAAGTCTATGTTGCTACTCCTGGTACAAGAAAGGTACAGTTGCATATGGGGACAAAGTGTGCACGTGTACATACAAACAATTTTAATCTTTTGTTTCAGCAGCAAGTATGACTCTTGCTTCAAAAAAAGGCAGGGTTAGTATGCTCTATAATGCAGCGCTTACAATGGCGCTTAACAAACCGCAAAGCTTCCACTGAAATCTCACAGTCCTGAACGTTCAGCATTTGCAGGTCAAAGCAATTGGCTGCTACAATCTGCAGGCCTTGTCCGGTGACACTTTCGCATGACTTCAGGCTCAGTCGCTTCAAGTTGAAGCAGTTCAGAGCCAGAAACTCCAAGCCAATGTCAGAGACCAGAGGGCATTTCCCAATGTCCAGTGACTTGAGTTTTGTGCAATTTTTGGCCAGGTACTCTATTCCATGGTCTGTGATGCCTTCACAGCCTCGCGCATTGAGGTAACGCAGCTTGCTGCAGTACTTAGTAATGTATCGGAGACCGACATCAGTGATGCGGACACAGTGGGCAATGCTGAGATAACGCAGGCGGAACTCCAGCTTTGCAATCTCGCGCATGCCAAAGTCACTGACAAAGCGGCAGTCGCTCACGCTCAACTCCCTGATGGAAGGGCAGTAAATCATCAGGTACCGGAGGCCTTCATCGGTAATGCGGATGCAGCGGCGCAAATAGAGATGTGTCAACTGAGTGCAATGGGTGGCAATGGTGTGCAGTCCTTCATCCTCGAGGACAAAACAGTCACTCATGTCCAAGTAGCGAATAGAAATCTGTTTGCCATGTAAAGGAGATAACTTGATGGAAACTTCGCGGGATAAACTGATGCATGTCACTTTGGAACAACCTATATTGGAAAGGGGAGAAAAATTGTTAATAAGGATGGTCCACTTCCCCTTTATATAAATACATTTAGTGATATAGGCTTTTCATTCCAGGAATGATGGACTGGAGCTTACTCAATCAGCCAGCAACATTCAGCCTAAATTCAGTAGTTAAACTAGTGAAGGTTAAGCAACCTTACTCAGATTGTATTTTTTTTAAAAAAAATTAAACATCTTTGAAAAACTTACCAGATTTTGATCAAATCTGATGTGGCTCAGACTATATACTACTACAGGTAGTCCTTGAGTTATGATAACAATTGACCCCAAAATTTCTGTTGATGAGTGAGACATTTGTTAAGTGAGTTTGGTTCCATTTTACCAACTTTCCTGCTATAGTTGTTAAGTAACTCACTGCAGTTGATAAGTTATTATATGATTGTTAAATCTGGGTTCCCCATTGATTTTGCTTGTCAAAAGATTGCAAAAGGTGATCACATGACCTTGGGACACAGCAACGGTAATAAGTATGAGTAAGTTTGCCA
>JANHFK010009170.1:0-14926 GCA_036250565.1 Sibynophis collaris | reverse complement strand
GAGGGGAGGGGAGGGGAGGGGAAGGAAGGAAGGAAGGAAGGAAGGAAGGAAGGAAGGAAGGAAGGAAGGAAGGAAAGAAAGGATTTCAAAGCTAGGCTGCCTCCGTGGGATCCGTGAGGAACTGCTTCCCCCCTCCCCCCACACAGGGAGAATTAATATTCAGAGGCTGATCCGCATTTGGCACCCGGCCACCGAAGCCTCTTCCTGCCTGGCAGCTTCTCAGGGCAGCTGGAGGCCTGGGCACGCATGGCTGGCCAAGCTCAGCGCACAGCAGCTGCCACCAAGGCTCCTCTGGGTTAATAGAGCCAGAAAAGCGTGTGAGAACATCAAGTACGCATGAAATCGTCCAAGGCTGTGGTTTGGCCCGAGGGGGACCCCGCTGGAGCCCCATTCGGAGCCACAGAGCAGCTGCCGTCGGGGTCCCCATCCCTGAGCCATCCAGCTAACCTATCAGGGGAACCCTACACAGAGAGCAGAAACGGTGGCATTTCTGCTCTCATCCTTTTCAAAGTCCCTAACGACTTCCAGAAAGAGAATGAGGGCAGCTCTTGGGCCGTGAGACCGTTAAGTGGCCGGTGAACAGGGCGACCTGCAGAAGAGGCATCCCGCTTCTCCTGGGCTTCTTCGCTGGGCCTCCTGTCTGCTGGCATTGGCTGGCCTAGCCATTAAGGGTGTTGCCCATCCTGGTCCCTCTAAGTTCTCCCCACAAGTTCTTCCTCTAGCGGCTTCTCCAGGCAGATCCCTAGTCAGAATCCCCCCTCTGGGGTTTGGGACCAGCAGGTCAGAGGGTTATTCTACTCTATTCCTTGTTCTATTCCAGTGATGGCGAACCTATGGCATGGGTGCCACGGGTGGCACTCAGAGCCATATTGGTGGGCACACGACCGTTGCCCCAGCTCAGCTGCAGCGCACATGCCTGTGCCAGTCGATTGACTTTACTTTACTTTACTTTACTTTATTTTTAGATTTATATACCGCCCTTCTCCCTTTCGGGACCCAGGGCGGTGAACAGACATCGATAAAATAGAACAACAATTTACAATTTAAAATTACATATTAAATTAGATAATTTATAGTCTGTTCTAAAAATATTTAGGAAATATTGAGGAATATTGACTGTGAAAAATGACACCTACCTATCTGATCAAAATCAGTTGAAACCTAGGAACAACTCCATAGCTCTCACCAAAGAGGTGAGATCGTAATTGGTACTTAACTTGTTTGCACGGCTGTATTGTTCCCTTCCTTCCAGTGTGTTCTCTGCCATGATTTTCAGGGGCAGCAATATTAAATCTGAAGTCAGCATAGGTAGACAAAGTATAATACAGAATTCACTTTATGAATGGCGGGTGAATGTGAATTCGTTTCCTAGGCAAGAAAACTCTTTATTTCTAGTTTTCTTTTATATCCGATAACTTAAAATCACTTAAAATAAAACGTATGTCTTTGGAACAAGTGGGAAAGTACATCTATTCAGCTTGCATCATATCGCTGTTTTGAATTATTTAACTCCGATTTTCTTGATGGGATGGGAGCTGTGATCACATTTTCCAAACAACATCCTGTTGAAGGCTGGCTGCTCGGACTAAATGATACAGAATTATAAATCAAAGTAGGAATCTTGTCTTGTTTCTGAAGGAGAGCCTTTTATGCATCACCCAAAAAAAGGAAACGCACCCACCCCAAAAGAGCAAAAGCAGAATTGTATGGGCTCTAATTTATACACCATGTTCTAATGTTTCACGCCAGGCTGAAGATGTTGATCAGTTCACCAGTTGCCTCTGGCATTTGGCTGCTAAATGTTGATGGTGAATTGCAAGAGTCTTGTTGTTCTCTCTTTAACTAGACTTAGCAGGCAGGCAACCCTTCACATAAAGAATAACAGCCCTACCAACAGAAAATTTGTCCTCTGTAAAATAGGATATATAGCTATTCTTCTTTCCTTTAACTTGTACAGTTTGCTTGGTAGCTAATACTCATATCTGGAAAATATATGTTCTTAAGTGTAAACAGTGACTGGGTCCATATAGCATGTCAAGCCATGATGAGGTTTGTTTGGTTTTGGTTTAGACCAAAGTGTGAACTTAACAATTACAGATTGTAAGATGTGGTTTATAACTTATTGTTAGTGAATCCAGTCAAAAGTATCTATTCAACTAACTATAATCAAGCAAACTAGGTCTTAGCATGATGTGTGAACTAGAGTTGTGTTAAGATTTGATTCAAAGTTTGAATTTCCATTAGAACTGATTTTTCTGAGTAAGTTCATTGATTCAGATCAAATGGTCAGATTCAGTTAGGTGCTTCCAAGTAAGTTCAATTACTATTCACATCTGTTCAGAATTTGCAGTGAAGTTTTGAACCCATTTGATTTTTCAATTTGAACAGAATCTCGTGCACTCAATCGGACCCTCTAGTGTGAACCCAGTAATTCACCTGTTGAGAGATGAATGGGCATTCCAGAGGGTCCACTAATTTAAAAACGACACATTGATTCAAATTATTATCTCAGTTTATTTTCTCCTGCCACTCCCATTCCCCCCATCTTTTGCAAGCTTTTCTTGAACAGCTGAAATGGTTTGTGTGAATTCCAATCAGGGGGAAAATATTTGGCCAAAATTATAGTTGTAAAATTGAGCAGATTTAATTTACTATCTATTAGGATGAGGTCATGGAACTTCATGGCTGGCTGGCTGGCTGGAGCCTCCCTAGTCCTTGTCCAAGTCCTGGCTAGCATTCAGATGACTGAGTTTAGTGCCCTGTACCGGTGATATATTTCTACCGGTTCACCCCAGTCTGGGCGAACCGGTAGTGGCGGGAGGCTCAGGCCACCCACCTGGATATCATTATGGATACTCTGTGCATGCGCAGAAGTTCCCACTACTGCCCTGTATTGAACCCAGCGGTGTGAAATGTGAATTATGGCTTTCTCGGTTTGGAGGAAAGATGGATTTAGGAAAAAAAAAAGGCTACTGTGGTATATTCAGAAACATTGTTCAGCTTTTAAAAACCTGCATGATTGATATTTGTGGGTATCATCAGTTATGACCTACATTTGGTGGGTCCCTAAAAGAGCTATCTTCTCGGCTGTGACTCTCACCTTATGGAAAATTAGATTAAATTAGATTACTCCCATTGTTTTTGATTTATTTTTTTTAAGCCTCAAAACCTAGTTATGCTGCCAGGCCTGAGGCTCCCCGGGAGCCAAAGATTTGTCTCAATGGCTCCATTGCCAGGAGGGAAAATTTTATCCTCCCTTCGCCTACGGTTAGGTGATATTTTTGCCTTTATGCTTATTCTTGTGGCTTTTTACATTTTCATCTATTTTTATATTGGCTGTTTTATCGTTGTGTACTGCCCAGAGTCAGCTTTGGTGAGATGGGCAGCTGTATAAATTTGATACATACATAAATAAATAAATGCTTAACTTGGAATTAAATGGAAGGGCAAACCTGCCAGTATACGGTGTCGTTTAGCACAGTGTGTTTAATTCAGTTTGGACACTGGCCAGCTCCTACTGACTCACAAAGCAATATAAAAATACGGCACCCAAACAAGATGACGCTAAGGCAAAATATGCAGACACAGAAATAACAAACCTGGGACTCCATCTGTCTTAATCCCAGGTCTGGGAGAAGAGCCCAGCCTTCAGGGCTTCATAAGACACTTGAGAAGGTGGGAGCCACATGGATTTCAGGGGGGTGGGATCTCCTTCCCAAAGGCTTCTTGAGTTCTGATAAATGACATTGTTTAATTGAAAGCACCCCCAGTATGCCAACTCTGGTAGCATATGCCAGCTGAGTAGAATTCCATGGGAGAGAGGCAATTCCTCAAGTACAAGTAGTCCTTGACTTAACAATTCATTTAGTGATGGTTCAAAGTTACAACGGCATTGAAAAAAGCGACTTAGGACCATTTTTCACAGTGGTAACCTTTGCAGCATCCCCATGTTCATGTGATCAAAATTCAGATGCTTGGCAATTGGTTCATACTTATGACCGTTGCTGTGTCTCAAGGTCATGCGATTCCCTTTTTGCAACCTTCTGACAAGCAAAGTCAACGGGGAAGCCAGATTCACTTAACAAGTGTGTTACTAACTTATCCACTGCCGTGATTCACTTAACAAAATGTGGCAAGGAGGTTCGTAAAATGGGGTAAAACTCACTTAAACAAAAGTCTCACTGAAACAACAGAAATTTGGGGCTCAGTGGTGGTCCTAAGTCGAGGACTACCTGTAACCTGTTCCTATGCCACAAAGACTGTCAACTCTGAAGCTGGCCTGACTGAGGTCATTTTTGAGGCTTCAGTGTTGCCACACTGGAGCCGAAGGATAGGGGTGGTGGGGACTAGAGATAGTTGGGATTTTATAGCCAAAATAAAATAGTTTCTCCTGGGAACCAAGGACGTTCCAACACAGGTGGCTGAAGAGAGGAGGAGTGATGTTACCTAGCAACTGGCTAGCAACTAGATTGGACAAAAATGTGATTTATTGTTTGGGGGAAAGGGAAACTTTTACTTTTTAACTCTCAGAGTTGGTTTTCACCACTCTGTGCCAATACGATATCTCCAAATAAAACTGTTCTTTGAGGAATCTACCTGCCTCAGAGTTCCGTTTGCTATGGGTGTATTACTTGGAACGCAGACATAGACTTTATAGGTTGTAATCAGCATCTTGAATTGCACTCCAGAAGCAGACTGGCCGCCAGTGTGGCTTGCAGAGCAAAGATATCAGATGGGCATCCTGAGACATGCCCATAAATGTCCTTGATTGCTGTATTATGAGCCAACTAAAGCTTTTGAGAGATTTTGGGGGGAAGCCCCATCTAAAGTGCATTGGGGATGAGAGTAATGGAATCTCTGGATGACCTTGGGGAAAGGAGAAAAAATGGCAGCCTCTCAGGGTTTGATATCATATCACCAATCTGTTCCATCAAAGGGCTTTGCTGGGATAAGTGCATACCCCATACTGTCAAATTATACAGGTAGTCCTCAACTTACAACCAGTGGTGAAATCCAATTTTTTTTACTACTGGTTCTGTGGGTGTGGCTAGGGGGGCATGGTGTAGCTTGGGGGTGTTACAGGGGAAGGATACTGCAAAATCTCCATTCCCACCCCAATTCAGGGGAAGGATATTGCAAAATCTCCATTCCTACCCCACTCTGTGGCCAGCCAGAGGTGGTATTTGCCAGTTCTCTAAACCACTCAAAACTTACACTACCAGTTCTCCAGAACCTGTCAGAACCTGCTGGATTTCACCCCTGCTTACAACCATTCATTTAACAATTGTTCAAAATTGCGATGACCCTGAAAAAAAGGGACTTCTGACGAGCCTTTGCACTTTGGCATCTGATCAAAATCTGAATATTTGGCAATTGGCATATATTTGCATTATCCCGGGGTCTCTCCATTGCCATTTGCGACTTTCCCAGGGGGCTTCTGACAAGCAAAGTCAGTGCGGAAAAAACAGATTCATTTAACAACCATGTGATTCATTTAACAATTGCAGCAAAACAGGTGGTATATTGGGTGTGACTCGTTTAACGACCATATGGCTTAGCGATGGAAGTTCTGGTTCCAATTGTGGTCATACATCAAGGATTATCTATATACACCTCAAGTCTTCACTCCACAAATCCCTAATTAATTTCATCTCCATATGCTCTTTTCTACTCTGGGTATGACTTGTTCATATTCACTCAATTATTTGCTTTGAATAATAAAATAGGGCTTGGAGAATTTTTATGGAACTTGCAGTATAAGCAATACATCAATACGCCTTTTATCTTTTTGTTCTTCAGGCCGGGGCAGCATTCACCCATCATTTATCAGAGCACCACCGGCTCTCATAAAAATGGAGATGTCCAGCGATCGCCCCATCAGCACCAGCCATTTTATTGCCCCTCCTGTATTATCACCCAGTGTGCCTCCTCTACTGGTGCCACCCCATCGCCGTACAGCTAAGCAGCATATCTGCATTACGTGTGGTAAGAACTTCTCTTCAGCAAGTGCTCTTCAGATCCACGAGAGGACTCACACAGGGGAAAAGCCGTTTGCGTGCACCATCTGTGGAAGAGCTTTTACCACAAAGGGGAATCTCAAGGTGAGTAATTTGAAGGCACTGATGCTTATGTTCAGCTCCTTCTTCACTATCGGCCTTAGGTTGTTGTAGATATTACAGGATGACATCCCATATTGATGAGATGTTCTCATCTCTTCCCAAAAGTGCTCTTTCAAAGAGGCAACTGGACTTTCTGGTTTTTCTTTGAAGACATTTCACTTCTCATCCAAGAAGCTTCTTCAGCTCTGACTGTATGGTGAGAAATGGAAGGTTTTATATTCCTCCCTGAAGAAGCTTCTTGGATGAGAAGCAAAACGTCTTCAAAGAAAACCCAGAAAGTCCAGTTGCCTTATGAAAAAAAGCACCTTTGGGACTACCATGACCTGGACGACTGAGAATCTCCATAGACATTCTCAACTCTTGTTTCTCCTCATAATCACAAACATGCTTTTTCAAGAGGCAACTGGTTCTGGTTTTCTGGTTTTTCTTTGAAGACATTTCGTTCTCATCCAAGATGCTGCTTCAGCTCTTCTTGGATGAGAAGCAAAACATCTCCAAAGAAAAATCAGAAAGTCCAGTTGCCTCTTGTAAAAGCACCTTTAGGACAACCATGACCTGGATGACTAATAATCTTCATAGACATCTTCCTTGTGATGGACTCATGCCAGTACCTCCTTTCTCTTTAATTGCATACCTGCAATTAAAGGACATATGGGACGAGTTACATGTCAGGACAGGCAACATTTTTTTTCCCCATGGAGATTACATGTTACACGTCCTTGGATAATGGATAAGAGTATGTGATAGTAGGGCTACAAGCTACCAAGGGATGAGGACAGACAGAGGCAGAAATGGGTGGGTATACTTTTTTTTCAATTGTGTAAGAGACAGTTAGCTATCACCAGAGGTCTGAATTGTAGAGGAACCTTCAAACCAGACTCAGAGCCATTAGTTGCTTACCAGATACACTTCTCTCCAGAATAAAACTCTGGAATGGTAGAAATTGAGAGAGGAAGTTTTACTCAAGAGGTCATGGTAGCCACTGTCCCTGAGCAAGGATTTGAATCTTGCATATCCATTTGTTTTAGTTTTAGTTCTTCCAGTTTTGTCCAGATTCATACCCACAGAAGTCTAATGTTGACATTCTTTTCCATAAGGTCCATGTTGGAACTCACATGTGGAACAATTCTGCCAGACGTGGAAGAAGACTGTCCATTGATAACCCGATGGCTTTGCTTGGCAATGATTCGAAGAAGGTATCAGAAATGTTCCCTAAAGATGCAGTGAGCCCTTCGGTGAGCCTTGATTCATCAGCATGGAACCAGTACGCTGCAGTGCTCAGTAATGGCTTAGCCATGAAAACCAATGAGATCTCTGTGATCCAAAGCGGAGGCATCCGTTCGCTTCCAAACACCATTGGGGGAAGTCCAGCAATCAATGTAGCAATGAATTCTGCCAACGTTTCCAAGATGGATAGTTCCCAGGCTGTGATTGGCTCAGAGATGGAGAAAGCGAGCAGCACTGCTGAAGACAATGTGCCAAAACACCAATTCCCTCACTTCATAGAAGAGAACAAAATTGCTGTTAATTGAAAACCAGAAAGCTTGAAAGGTGGCAGGATGGATTTTTTAAAAAAAAAATCACTATCGGAATATATCTATATCTATATCTATATATTTTTAAGAGATGACACCGCAAGTATCCTTATTTTCTTATTGACGTGCAAATGATTCTAAGGCTGTCTATGGAAGAGTTGCCCAGAATACAATCATGTTCATGTTTTGCGCAAAACAAAAGTGAAGCCAGTTTAGGATCCTTCTTTTTCTATGCGGGTCTTGCAAGATTCTTCTTCCGTGGGAAACATAAAACCTGTAAAAAAAACCTTCGATGTTTTACAATGTGAAATTCCAAAGGTTGTAACATTTACCTCAATTTTTTTTTCTTTTTTCTTTGCTGATTTGTTTTTGTTGAGATGGCTTAAGTAGAAACCATTTGGGGGATTTTGAGCAGAATAGAAGCAAATCTCTTTTGATATTTTGGAGCAAGGAGGGGGAAATGGCACTCATGGAGTTCGTGACTGGTAACTGTGGGAAATAATTATGCGGGTAAATATCCTAGAATGCCATCCTTTGGAGGGTTTCCCTTTTTCGTTCATTTTGTTTGTTTTTCATTTGATGCGGTTTTGAATGTAATAGTGTTACGATGCCTGTTGGACATGAGGATCTGATATACACAGAACCCTGTTTTTAAAAAAAAAAAACAGACCAAAACTGAATGTTTAAACAGGCACACTGTTGGCCATTGTACACCTTAAATGCTCTGTATCGATTACTGCTGCTTATTTAAAGACTACATCATTGTACATGCACCACCTACAGTGCCAAAAAGCGGACTCTTCGTGGCTGTGTGTAGCTTTCCTCCTACCCACCCCAATATGCAGACAGAGGCATACTGTTGGAAGGGAAATCCAATCCTAGCAAGACTTTGAGTTTTTGCTGTTTCTGCCATTTCTCTTCAGATTCTCAGGTGATGACTTTGGAAGCAGATTACTTAGTGGATGGAAATCCTCCCCTCAAGTTTGTTCTTTCTCTGCCACTGTCCCTCACCTCCCCTTTATGGAAGGGAGTCTGCCTAAACCTGTATTTAAAATGAAGTAGGTGTTTCATCCGTCTTTGTGCGTGTGAGAGATGACATTTCCACTTTAGCAATTCAGGGCTGCCATCCAGCAAAAAGTCATGTACCTATGTGAGTTTCGACTTTTCATACAGCAAGACTGAACCATTTCTATTTTGCCTTCGGAGGAGGAGACATTGGGGGCAGCCCTACATTTTCTTTGGACTTCTATATCTATTTGTAGTTCTTAGGGGAGAAAGTCTGGAATAAAATCCCAATGTGGCATTTGTACTGTATGAAGGTTACTGGAATGGTCTTCTGGATTCTAAGTTATCTACCTCATTATTATTTTGTATTATTAATTTGTTTATGGTAGTGTTAAGTTCTATTTTTCTAGACAATAACCACTGTGTCGAACTTGAGGTCCAGACAGAAACTACTGTGCACTATTTCAAGCCAAAATAAGATATGCTTGTAGGGATAGTTGAAGATGTTTAGAGGTGTGTTTCATGGAGTGGGGGAGGGGGGAGTTGTGTTTAGTCCGCCCGCCCTCCATTCTCTTTTCATCAGCAGGATCTGCCTGTGTGTTAGCTGCATTGGAAAACTGAACAAAGATTTGGTATTAAGAGAACTTGAATGAACATGTGGCTTTTTCCAGCTTCAACGTCCAGCTTCGCTCGTGCAGAAGGTCTATAAAAACAATGTGGATGTATAATAATATTTTTTTTTATAAAAAAAAAAAAGCAAAAACACCAATGTGGTTGCACCTGAACTATTGTATGTGTGTATGTCTCCAGTTATATATATATATATTTTTAATTATTATAATTTGCTTAGGATCAGTTTTTTGCCAAGTTGTGCCTTGCCATCTGGACTTTGTAAAGTAAGAACACAAACTGTTTACACTGTAAAATGGATCTTGTTACGTGGAACAACAAGCCAAAGGTGCATCCCGAGAATAATCTCCTCTTTCTGCATTGTGAATGTTTGGACGATTTAAGCAATTCTGCGTAGGGTTATATTTTGTTTGTTTATTTGGACTATCTACTGATGCATTTCTGTTGATATGAGAATAAATCTCTGATAATTTTTTCACATGATGCAGCCAAACCTTCATTTTCGCTACATGACCGTATCCAGTTCACTAGAGAAACTTCTATTGCATTTTTTTTTTTAAAACTAAAATGTACATACATGCTGCCATTTTTATTTTATTTTTGCTTTATGTGGTTTACAAATATTTATATCCAGTATAAATACAATCAAAACTCAAAACATGTAAAAGGCATTACAAATATAAAGTTTCCTCCTAAAGTGTAACAAGGAGAGGGCAGGTGCAAAACACAGCCTGGGTCCCACCATGAAAAGACACAATTAGCTGTTGATTTTCAATGCATCTCTGGCAGGAACTGCAAAGATAATTCAATAAGGTCTAGCAACAAGGGAGGGACTTTCCAGGCATACAGAGTCTTGGAAAGAGTTTGGTCCCAAGCTATTAAAGCTTTATCCATCATAATAAGAGTCTTGAGTTTTGTTTGAAAGTTTCAGCAGAGGAATGATGACAAAATGCACGGCTACATTGTTATGCAAATGCTACAATTTACATACTTGGGACACAAGTATGGGAGGAGGGTGACATTTGGGCCGGATGTGATTGTGCATACATCTTCAAGCTTTGTGGTACGATGCTGCTGCAAAGCATTACAAAGGGTGATGGAGACCCTATTTATTTAATTTAATTTAATTTAATTAATTTATATCCCGCCCTTCTCCTTTGCAGGACTCAGGGTGGTTTATTTATCACTACAGCTTCCCCATTCTAGGTCAGGTTGTCAACAAGACCACCCTATAAAGAATGATTGAGATAACCAGCTTGTATCACATTAATGCCAATCAGCCAACGTTGATAAAAGCCATTATTAACACACTAATGCCATCAGATTGTCCAGCATCAGTGCTAGATTCAAGAGGATTCCCAAACTGAAGATCAGGCATTTCTACAAAATCATAAATTCAAGCTATAATGCTCTCTTAAAGAAATTCAACTTCAGATTGTTCTCTCACCTTCAGTCTTTCTAATCCAGAGACATACAAAAATACACATTTCTATTTTAAATGAAAGGAGGAATTAATTTTCCCCAGAATTATTCCCCTCTGCCAAAAGCAAGCTTTAAAAAGCCTCCTAGTCCCATTTGTAGGATGTTTTTGGAAAGAATCAGTGAAAAAGGAAGACTGCCTTGGAGAAACTTGGCATAGTCTTTAATAAAATGTAAATAAACTTCGGTGCCTTGACGAATAGAGGACAAGCTATTACCAAATGACTGGATGTGGAACAGTATGTGAAACTAATAGAATAAACTCTAGCACTGACCAGAAATGAATATCCTAAAACACTTTTCCTGTGACAGTTGGAAGCAAAAACTTCCAGCCTTACATTTTAGAGGACATTTGACTTGAATGCTTATTATACCAAAACAAAATGTTACCCAAGTCTAGGAGAACTTTCTGTCTCCATCTCTCACAACTTCTATTGAGGTAAACGTGTCCTCCCAAATTCCTGCTAATCTTAGGGTTATTTTCCAAAATCCATGCAACACAGTTAGCAAGATAATGGCTTGTAGCCTTTTTATAAAAGCCAGTGGCCATGTAAGCATCATTATAGTTTGTTTGCAAATATTGATCGTTAAATGTTATGTTTAAAGGATATCTGGTACCACCTTGTACTGGAAAGGGGAGAGATGAGGAAAAATAACAAAGCCATTCCAGTTTATCAGAGCACAGGTGATTATGGCTTATTACAGTCTACAAGCCATTAATTAAGCAATTATTTGCAGTACATTTGCCCAGGATTTGGTTACAGAGATGATATAAATGTGTCATGTGTAGATTAAAATCATACGCAACACTGTTGTACTGCTCATAATTCCAGTCTGGGTACCCAAAATTGTTACTTGCATTTCAATTTATTTAATGCATGAGCTGTCCAACAATTTAATGCTTTTGTTTAAACTGGGCAAACAACTGGCTCTTATATGTCTTCATAGCTGCTCTATTTTAGGAGGGGATGGGCAAAATAAGGCTAGGCTTGTGGATTAAGGACATGATTGGGATGTAGTTTGTTTCTCAGAATTGCAAGCAGTTTGTGAATTAGCCTGCTCAGGAGTGGAGGATTGAATGAGTTTTTAGTAGTAATGAAGAAGAGGGCCAACCAAATCCTTTGAAATGTACATCAGTGCATGGAAAGTACTGTATCTCTTATCAGATCATTGGAATAGTCATGCCTTCTTTCAGGCTGCATCCAATTTTGGTCACCATAATATAAAAAAGATGCTGAGATACTAGAAAGAGAGCAAAAAAAGATGATTAGGCGGGGAAGGTTTTAAAGGATAAAACCTACAAAGAACAGATGCAGGAATTGGTATATCTAGTCTAGTGAATAGAAGAACTAAGGGTGACATGATAGCAGTGTTCTAATATTTGAGGGGCTGCCACAAAGAAGAGGGCATCAATCTATTTTTCAAAGCACCAGAAAGCAAGACAAGGAGCAATGGATGAACAAAGGGAGAAGCAACCTAGAACTAAAGAGAAATTTCTTGACAATAAGAACAATCAATGGAACAGTTTGCCTTCAGAAGTTATGGGTGCTCCAACTTTAGTGGCTTTTAAGAAGAGACTAGACATTTGTCTAAAACAGTCTCCTGCTTGAGCTGGGGTTGGATTGGAAGACTTCAAAGGCCCCTTCCAACTCTGCTCTTATTCTGTTAAGAGCAATTTCTAACTTCTTGCCAGCTTCCACATTGAGTTTTCTTATGGGAATCTGGCAAGGAGCATCAGGAATCTTCCATTCCCTCTGTGCTCTCATCCACACAGCAGAAGGTAAAAATGGCTATTGCTGTGTGGGTGAGAGCATGAGGGATTTTGAGACTGGATGTCGAAAATGAAGATCACATGACCATAGCAGCAGTGCAGCAGCCAAATTTTATTCCCTTGAGAGTCATGGGTTCCAGATTTTGGACACATTCTGTAAGTTAACCTATTTGACGTACCTTGGTTTAAAAATGTTGCCCAGCAATGGGCCATTTTGTCCAGTTAAAGTTTATGACAATGAGATGTTCATTTTCAAGCATGCATGTACATGATAAAATGGCCATCGAAAGCTTGAGTTTCCCTTATATGTACTCCTTACACTGTCCCAAATATAGGCTGGGCCTGCCTGCTTTATATGGGATCATTTCAAGAACTAAGCCTACAATTCTCTGGCTCTACATTAATAAAACTATGGAATATCGGCTTTAAACTGGTTTCTGAAAGGTTGCAGAATGGAAACAGATTCAAAATTTTGTTGTGTAAGAAACTCTACCTGTTTGTAGCAAAATGAAATGCAAACAGTTCCAGAGAGGGCTTTTATTTTAACACACTGCTTCATAATTAGCCAAAAGTTATGGAGCATCAAGGCAAAACTGTCTCCCATCCCAATCCTTCCATGTTTTCACACACCATTTTTCTTAACAGTACAAAATATATAATGGAGGAAAGGAGGGACTAGTCCCAGGATGTCTTTGCATTGGTAGTAATGAAATACCTCCATTTGAAATCATCTTCAGGGCTACAAATGAGAATTTCCATTTTAAAGGTTCTTTGCATAAAGAATAAAATTTGTGTAAGAAAAGAAGTTAGCTGTCAGCCAGGCCAGACTTTTTCTCAATGAGGTGTTGTTTTTTTCCCCCTTTGCATTTCTAACATGCAACCACAGTTTTACAATAACTGTATTAACTTTCTGGAATTAAAAGTGGGACTGTCAGTTCTGCTGTTGCAACATTCTATGTCTTAATTTCATGCATGCATCAACTGACTTTTGCCAACAAGTTATATCCTCACTGATATTGGGACAGCAACTTCCCAAATTCCAAACCGATATGGCCAAAACACAAACTCATCCTGTATTGCTACATTTTATGCTGATTCTTGGACCTAAGACTTCTCAAAACCATTTCCCTAAAATTATGCAACCAAGGCAGAGAAATTGGGGTGGGGTAGGAGTGATAATAGGTACTGTCTAACAGGTGCCCTCTGGATGTTTTAGACTTCACGTTAGTCCTATGTAGCACAGGAAGGAAGGAAATATGACAGTTGCAGCACAGAAGTCTCTGGAGGACACAAGGTTTCTGTGGAGGCAGACTTTCTGCCACCCTTTTGAAATATTACTATATTTATTGGCCATGAAGAAAAACATTGGATCGTGTTTCTTGAAGGGCAGGAGTTGAATTTGGTTTCTATGTGTTACAGTTTGATTCCAATAAACCCCAGCCAGCATGATCAAAAGAGGGATGGCATAATTTGTTGAGTAGCACAGTACACTTTGTACTGTATATGTATGGAAAGAACATTCTTCTGAGAAAAACGTACACTTACACTTGAGAAATATTGGGAATGGGAAGACCAGAAAGAAATGCAGTGTAGGAAGTAGGGAGAACACAAAGCCAAAAATATGCTAAATAATAGAGAAAACCAAAGAACGCCAAAAAGGAATAAAAACAAGCTTCATTTATTATATTGTGGAAGAGCATAGGATGGGAAAAAATGGAAAGAGAGAGAAGAGGATGACCAATACAAAGATAGACAGATGTAATTGCTGCAGTAATGGATGTAAAGCTGGAAATCTTTAAGAGCCACAGTGGTACAGATCATCATGGAGAAGGTCCAATCTATGTGGCTAATAAAAGATGATATTAATTTTAGGTTATGTGAAAGTCAAAAATCATGACAGAAATATATCATAGCAAAAGTCAACTTTTTGTGTGCTTTCTATTTATATAGTACAAAATATTGATACTCCACATAAAAATACACATTTTTCTCTCCAATGGAATAAAACTAACAAGAAAAAAGGTCTATCAGAATAGATTAGTTTTTGGATTAGTAGTTAGTACTAGTAGTTTGTAAGCACTGAACAATACAATATTACTACTTATATTATGATTGGTGTTTCATTCCCCTTTCAGGATCTTCCCAAGAAAGTATTTTAAGACAAAACAGTCTATAGTCTAGATCCGGGATGGCGAACCTGGGGAACGCGTGCCACAGATGGCATGCGGAGCCATATCGGTGGGCAGGCGAGCCACCCAGCTGGTTTTCAGGCCTTCCAGACCCACCTGAAGTCAGGAAACAGGCTGTTTCTAGCCTCTGGGGTGGGTGGGGAAGGCCGTTTTTGCCCTCCCCAGACTCCTAGAAAGGCTCTGGAGCCTGGGGAGGGT
>JANHFK010009167.1:0-13510 GCA_036250565.1 Sibynophis collaris | reverse complement strand
GCCTTAAGCAATTCATAGGAAAGCCAAGAGTTTTGGCCAGAATCTGCATCCACTGCAACCACCTTGGTGACCAGATAACCGGCCTCGGCTGATTTGGGAAGCAGCTCATTGCATGGGGATGTGTTGTTCTGGAGGGGATACAGGAAGAAGGGAGCATTGTCATTCTCATCTATGATGTGGATTCGGACAATCACTTCTGAGCTCAAGGAAGGAGAACCTCCATCAGATGCCCTCACAGTGACACTGAAGCCTCTTATCTGCTCATAGTCCAGGGATCGGAGGGCATACATGTTTCCAGTTTCAGAGTTGATTGAGATGTAAGAGGGCACAAGGCCATCACCCTTCCCAGGCAGAACTAAGTAATTCACTTTAGCATTCAGCATTGTGTCCCGATCCAGAGCATGGACTGAGCCAATGAGCAAGCCTGGAATATTATTCTCCCTGATCTGCATGTCATATGAGGACTTTTCAAAAAGGGGAGAGTTATCATTGACATCGGAGATCTGAACATTAATCAATATTGTTGAAGTGAGCCTAGGAGCTCCCCAGTCAATGGCTGTGATGGTGATGTTGTATTCAGTGACCATCTCTCTGTCTAGGGGACTTTGGAGCACAAGCTGATAAAAGTTGTTTGTGGTGGCTTTCAGCACAAAAGGGAGATTCATCTCAATGGAGCAGACCGTTTTGCTGTTGTCTCCAGAGTCTTGGTCTCTCACACTGAAGAGGGCCACCATTGTGTCCGGGGGAGAGTCCTCCTTTAAAGTGCTGATCAGAGATATGATGGACACTTCTGGGGGGTTGTCATTCTCATCTTCAACCTCTATCAGTATCTTGCACTGACCTGGAAGACCCCCTCCATCTGTTGCTCTGACGCTCATGCTATAACTCTTTTCTTTTTCATAATCAATCTGTCCCCAAACAGTTATTTCACCAGTAATCTCATTTAAATAAAACAAATTGTTTATTCTTTCAGGCACTTGATGGAACGAGTAGAGGATCTGGGCATTTGAACCCAAATCCAGATCTGTAGCTTCCACCTTAATCACAAGAGTGCCCTTAGGGAGATTCTCCTTTATTCTTGCCTTATATTCAGATTTACTAAACAGAGGAAAGTTATCATTATTATCCAGAACATTAATATTAATTTGAACTGTGCCTGTTTTCTTTGGAACTCCTCCATCAATAGCCATTAGAATCAATTCAAGGTGTGGCATCTTCTCCCTATCTAATGTTTTCTTCAAAACAAGGTATATATTGTCATTTCCATCTTCATTGTTACGTATTTCAAGCTGAAAATGCTCATTGGGACTGAGAATGTAATTTTGGATGCTATTATTTCCCAAGTCGTCATCCTGAGCTAATTCTAAGGGAAATATCATATTTACTGGAATATTTTCAGGAATGTCCACCTTAACTTCGTTTTTCCAAAATTTGGGTGCATTGTCATTCACATCATCTATCTTGATTTCAATATTAAAGATATCTAAGGGGTTTTCCAAAACAAGCTGAGAAAGAAGTAGACAAGGATCATTCTGGCCACATAGAGCTTCTCTGTCTATTTTATCATTAATCAACAGATTCCCAGTATGAATATCAAGGTGGAAGTATTCCTGAGTGCCCTCAGCAACTAAATGTGCTTTGCGTGTGGAGAGCTCCCCTGTTTTCAGTTTCAATTCCTTGAGCACATTAGCCACCAGAAACCCCTTTTTCTTTTCTTCAGGGACAGAAAAGCGAATTGAAGCACACATTACTCTAAGGAATGAGAAAGAGAGAAGGACATACAGACCTTGCCTTTTCCAAAAGCAATTCTCCATGATTCCAGTCTCTTCCTTGTAAGCTCAAATTCTGCTCCAAAATTCAGTCTTTCCTTCCTTCCTTTATGATTTAATTCTTCAAATCAGATTTAATTGTTCAGTCTTTGACCATCTTATAATCTGCAAACGTTTCGCTGCCAAAGAGTCAAATTCCTTTTGTTCAATTTTGTATTACTGTCTGCCCTGATTCTGAGCAAGCAGAACAGAACTAAATTGCTTTGTTAATATCGCCACCATGTGGTGAACTAGGCAAACACTTTATTTCTACTGTTTAGACACATTGCATCTATTTTTATCTATCCACTAACCAACTACCCAAACAGATTATTTTATTAACTGTTTAATTATATAGAAAAATAAAAAGAGTGGCAATCTGCACAAAAAAAATTCAACATTATTGATAAAGGCTGTAATCAAGTCTTTTCACAGTTGAGTTCTGAATGACTGTGGGCATATCCAGTGACTCTTTAGGTGGTTTCTGTTGTGTGGGAATAGAATAGAATATATTGAAAGGGATGTTATAAATAGAGCACCTACAATTTCTGAAAGCAAGCTATTATGAGTCCCGCAAGGGAGAAGGGCGGGGTATAAATTTAATAAATTAATTACGCTGATTGATTGTCAGGAAATTTGTCTTTATTTCTAGGAAAATTTCTTCTTGTCCTGCATTCAGGTACTTTGGACAATAGATGACCCGGTCTTCCTTATGGCAGCTCCAGAGGTGAGATTCAGCCAGTTTGGCCTAGTTTGGCAGAATCAGTTGTTAACATTGTGTGCAGTTTGGCAAACCGGCTGATACCATCAGTGGCTGGCCCCACCCCTCACCCCTCCACTCCCAAGCACTCCTCGCCTTGGCCGGCCACTCCCGAGGCCATTTTGGTGCTCCTCTAACTGCCCCACCACCTCCTCCAAGCAAGCGACGTCCGCAGAGGCCAATCTAACACTTGGAGGCGAGAGGCATCATTGGGGCTCCTGCGATGAGGGGCTCAGGCCCGGTCCCTGCAAGGTACCATGATCCACAAGCCACAGGCCCCTTCCTCCTCCCACGCAAGTGGCCCCAGAGCTGCTACCATTCCTGTACCCAAGTGAGGCTGCCATCCTGGTCCACATCTGCCACCTGGGCCCACTCTATGTGGTGGGGGTGAGACTTGGCCACCTTCAGGCCCAGCTCTCGGCTCCCATGAGACCTGAGAGAAAGTGCCTGGTCCAGGTCACAGCTTTCCATGACAGAGCCTTTTCTGGGGAGCAAAGCCTTTGATGACTTGATCCATCTCAAAGGCCTTGAGGGGCTCCAGAGCTTCCACACGCCTGACCACCCTGCCCTTCAGATCCCAATGGGGCCAGTAGCAGTGCTCCTGGCAAGTGGGCAGGACTATCCTGGGGCTGCACGTAGAAGCAGTGGCTTCTACCCCAGAGCAGCAATCTCCTCCCTGGAGGCCACCTCCCTGCCAAGTGCATCAGGCCCAAAAGGCAAGTGCATCAGGCCCAAAAGGTGCTGTATCCCCCTGAGGTGGTTTTTCGGGCAGAGGGTCTCCCTCTGCCGTCATTGGCCTTACCTTCCAGAACTTCCATGTGCCTCTGCCAGCCTGAATGGCTTGTCCTTCAGATCACAACAGGGTAAAACCAATACAAATTTGTCAATATATCACCCTAAATAAACTAGTTCCCTGGAAATTCACAGTAATGTACCTTAGTACACAGCTGTGGTGGCACAGTGGTTAGAAATTGCAGTCTAACTCTGCCAATTGCCAGGAGTTTGATCATGACTGGCTCAAGGTTAACTCAGCCTTCCATCCTTCCAAGGTCAGTAAAATGATGATCCAAATTATTGAGGGCAATATGCTGACTCTGTAAACCTCTTAGAAAAAGAAGTAAAGCACTGAGAAGCAGTATATAATTGCTAATAGACAATCCTTCATTTGGAAAAATTAATTATGTCTGAGATTCAAACCATATAGATTTATAACGTAATTACATTAATAATTACTCACCTGGGATATATGCTCTCTTTCCTCCAATTGATTAGGAAGATCATGGCAATCATTACGAATCTGTGCATTCAGTAGAGTTTTTTGATGCTCCATAGTAAAAACAGGAAAGAAAGGCCTAAGGAACTTGAACTCACTGCTCAGAGACCCATCAGCTAAGCACACTTCATAGCTGTAGGCCTGGGAAGAGGTCCCAGTATTAGGATCCACACACTTGTCTTGCAAATTTGCTCCCCCAGGGAAATTTGATGCAGAATGAGAACTTCCTAAGAACTTTCTTCGCTTCTGAAACTTGGTTGCAATAAACACCATAACAGAAAGCACAAAAATGGATGAGATGGCAACTAAGCAGATAATCAAATACAGTGTTAGAGTATGATCTCCCTCCTGCGGGACTTCACCTTTAGGATTATCCATAATTTTCATGAAAGGATCAGAGAAGCCGTCCACTAGAAGAATTCTTAGGGTCGCAGAGGCAGACTGGGGAGGATGCCCATTATCCTTAACTGCCACAATAAGAGTGTGTTTGAAACTGTCTCGGATGTTCACCGGCCTCATGGTTTTCACCTCCCCATTCTGAGTCCCAACAGTGAAGAGACTCGGATCTGTGGCCTTCAGCAACTGATAGGAAAGCCAAGAATTCTGCCCTGAATCTCTGTCCACTGCCACCACTTTGGTGACTAGGTAGCCTGTCTCTGCTCCCCTGGGAACCAGATCATTTGATGGAGAAGTGCTGTTCTGAAGGGGGCAGAGGATGAAGGGGGCATTGTCATTTTCATCCGTGATAAGAACTCGGACCATCGTTTCTGAGCTCAGGGGAGGCGAGCCCTTGTCTACAGCCCTCACCATCACCTGGAAATCTTGTATATCCTCATAATCTATAGATCGAATAACATACAAGTTCCCAGTTTCAGAGTTGATGGAGATGTGATACAGAACCATCCCGGATCTTCCTAGGCAAAAGCAAATACATAAATTTTGGCATTTTGTTCTGTGTCCACATTCGCAGCATGGACTGATCTAATGAGCTGGCCTTGAATATTGTTTGCTCATAAGTGCAAATCATAGAAGGCTCTTTCAAACATTGGAGGGTTATCAGTGAATTTTGAAAATTAAATATTGTCATTGAAGTGAATCTGGGAGAACCTTGGTCAGCAGTTGTAATGTTATATTGTAACATTTGTTCTCTGTCCAATAACTGTTATGTCACAAATTGGTAATATTTTGTGATTTTCAGCTGAAAAGATAGGTTTGCATCAGTGTTGCAGGAAGTTAGGCCATTGTCTCCAGAGTCGCTATCTGTGACACTGAAGAAAGTCACCATTCAGGAGAGTCTTCTGGTAAAAGGTTGGCCGAAGATGATATGATCGCTTGTGGAGAATTATTCTCATCCTCAAAATTCATAAGGACCTTACAATAAGCAGAATCCTCCTCCAACTATGGCTTTGAAGTTTATAATTATTATATTTTTCATATCAATTGTTCCTGCAAAAATAAGTTCTCCATATTTCTGTGTAACTGAAATGATCTGAGTACTCTTTTTGATATTTGGCCAAAAGAATATGTAATATGAGCATTGGTTTTAATGTCTCTGTTGCTGGCTTCCAGTTTAGCAACAAAGGTATCCAACTGCTTTCTCTTAATTTCACTTAGTAAACTGATTGTTCAACGTAAACACAATTATCATTAATGTCTAAAACATCAATAGCTATGTTGTTCCAGTTCCGAGTGGAAAGCCTCCATCTACAGCATTAAAATCAATTTTGAAATATTATCACGATCTAATGATTTATCTAGTATCAATTCTGCATATTTACTACCATTACTGTTATTTTGTGCTTCTAGCCTAAAATTTTCATTTTAACAAGTCTGTAGTTCTGAACAGAATTTTCTCCTTTGTCTGAATCTTCAGCCTTTTCTCAGAGCAAACAGGTGTTGGTGGAAACCAGCTCTGGTAACTCAAAAATAATTCTTTTTTGGTGAATTTGGGTCGCTATCCTTCACACCATCAGTTTCAACATCAATTCTGTAGCTGCAATGGATAGTCCATTCAGAGAGTAGAATACAGGGGTCAGTCCACCACATAGAACCTCCCAATTAATGTTATTCTTTATTATCACATTTCTTGTATGAGGATCCACATGAAACACTGTTTGGAATACTTAGATCTCAGTTGGTTTTTCTGAGAAGAAAGTTGCTTAACACCCACTTTAAAATCTTTTAATGTGATAGCTATCATAGAATAACATAGAATAACAGAAGGGACCTTGGAGGTCTTCTAGTCCAATCCCCTGTTCAAGCAGGAGACCCTATACCATTTCAGACAAGTGGCTCTCAAGGCTCTTCTTAAAAGCCTCCAGTAATGGAGTACCCACAACTTCTGAAGACAAGCCATTCCACTGATTAATTATCCTCACCATTAGGAAATTTCTCCTTAGTTTTAGATTGCTTCTCTCCTTGATTACTTTCCATCCATTGTTTCTTGCCTTGCCTTCTGGTTCTTTGGAAAATCGGTTGATTTGACCCCTCTCTTCTTTGTGGCAGCCTCTCAAATATTGAAACACTGCTTTCATGTCTCCCCTAGTCCTTCTTTTCAGTAGACTAGACAAACCCAGTTCCTGCAACTGTTCTTCATATGTTTTAATCTCCAGTCTCCTGATCATTTTTTCTGCTTTTCTCTGCACGCTTTCCAGAATCTCAACATCTTTTTTCTATTCTGGTGCCCAAAACTGGATGCAGTATTTCAAGTGTGGTCTTCCTAATCAAGAATCCAGTTTTTGTTTCCTCAGGTACTGAATACATAATGGATTCACACATAGCTGAATAAATGCAAAGATAAAGGAAAAAAAACCTGCTAAAACTTGCCTGCTGTTGAGATGCATTTCCATTGTTTCAGGCTTACCTCATAGCAGATGGTTGAAAGAACAGGTTTCTAGGTTGTCCTTTTGACATTTTATCTGTCCAGTTTTACATTTTATAATAGGATTTTCCTCCTCTCATCAGTGTAGATTTTTTGAAATTAAATTCAGCTGTCTTTTTGTTGCTGTTGCCTTATGCCACTCCTTTTGCCATCTGGCTACAGTTCCCTAAGAGGGCAGGTACTCCCTAATCTGTTATTCTGCATTGTGATAGCACCACCTTGTGTTTGATTTGGATACAACTTTCATTAATACTGATCTACACAGAAATGTGTCTTTTGCAATAAATATTTTTATAATTTAAATGTTACAATGTAAACTTGCAATAATTAAGTATTAAACTACATTTCTCAGTTTATCTTATTTAATATACAAACTCACTAGCATGATATGTAATGTGGCCTCTAGAAGGAACCAAATTATAGTTTAAATATAACAAAATTCATAGCATTAACTTGATACGTATTTATTAATCTGCATCCCATCTCTCGACTATATTTGCCTGACTAGGACAGTCAGTTCTTCTAATGCATAAAACTGTCTTCAATGCCAAGCTTGTCTCCACCATCCAGATTCTAAAAAAGCAGCATAAAAAAGCAGCTGCTGACAGCACTGGCTCCTCTACCATCTTAGGCATTGTTGACCATAGGCGAGATTGCCATTTGCCATGCTTCATATGATGAAGTAGTAGTATTTCCTAACTGTAATTTAGGAGCTTTAATATATTGTAATTTATTGTCAATGCCCATAAAGTTCCTAGTTCCATGCTTGGAAGGGTGGGGGAACTTAACAAGTAGATAGTGATATTGCGAAATCCTGGCTCTGCAATCAGATAGGAAGATCACAGTAGCTGTTATTACTACTGAAGCAATTAGAACCCTCAAACTCCTTCAAAGGAAGTGTAAACTCATCTAAAACAGGTAGAAGGCTACCCAGAGAAGAAATTAATTCTAAAAGAAGTTATTTTCCCATCATTACTGTTTCTGAAAATGCTGCATTTAATTAGGAAAAATACTGAAAATTTTTACCATTTTTCCATGCCTCACAAGCATAAAGTAGGGCAGACAAATGGTCCTATGACAAAATATTGTATTTTGCAGAGCTCCTTTTCAGAAACTCTTGTCATTTCCAAATTGTTCTGTTCCCTTACTTCCTGTTTTCTCAGTCCACTGACCCCTTTCAAAAAGCAATCAGAATTGGACTTGACTTCCGGCTTCCCAAGGCCCTCCAGTCTGCTCCAGAAGGAGCACAGGAGACCTTGGCAGCTGCTGGGACCCCCCAGTCTGACGGCAATCATAGGGGATCGCCAGTCTATCGCCCTAGGAGCCGAAGGGTCTGGCGGCGTGCAGCAATGCTGCAGAAGGCATCACCCGCCGAGAGAGAGGCACGGAGGTAGACTTGGAATGAAGAAGACAGCCACCAACTGGAGGTGAGATTCCCTGAGAATTGGTGGATTTGTTAGAATTAACACTCTTCACAAATGACTGTGGATTCAACCTTTTGCAAAAAAAAAAAGACTGGAGGGGGGTTTCCCCCTCGGAGATAGGCGGCGTTTTTGGCGATCCTCTCCCTTTGAGGTTCGAAGGGAGAGGAGAAAGTGTGGATTACTTTCACTACTTGTTGATTGGAGTTTAATTTTTTCCCATTCTTTTGATGATGGTGGCACCAAAATTGCAGAAAGGCATCCATCAATATTTTTTCCTCCACTTGTCTACTTCTTGTTATGCCTTGAGATCTGCTCCAGAGAACTGGGGATTCTCCAAGAGATCATGAACAGAGGAAAATAGAGAAGGCAGGGGAAGAAAGACATAGAATTATAACCTAATTCTGCCACTTTCCCATCCTTAAAAACTATTTACTCTTCTCCCTCCTTCCAGTTTCCAAACTGAAATGTATTCTCTCTAAATATATATTTCTGAATTCATGGTGGCCCGGAAGTTTTCTGAAAATTTCAAGCTTAATTCAAAACAAGTTTCAAAGCTCACACTTGTTTCTCCTGACAATCCTGCATAATTCCTTTAAAGTTTTCTTGTGTGACTGAAAACACTAATATATCTTTAGATGCAATTGCCCTTGTACAGAGGTGAAAACATATGACAATTAATTTCCAGTTGCCAGGAGTACAGGATATACATATCTTGTATTATATATGATACATTATATATATGAAGTATATGATTCTACAACTACAATCACATTTATTAGTGTCACAGAAAAAAAAATACAAGCAGGAGGAGCACAAAAATTAATTGGTTGATGGCCATAGAAATGATATATTTCAATGTATTTCTTGTTCAATACAACTGAATTTGCCACTGATATTCATTCGTAACAAACACCTTAATGCATAAGCAGGTTTCAACAAACTAATTTGGTTCCAAGGAACTATTAAGCCTATTAAATGTTTCCACGCTATTGACAAGATATTGGATTTGAAATCAGCATCTTTTTCATAATACTAGACCCAAAGAAATTAAACTATTTAAAGTACATTAAAATACCATCAAAAGCCTAATTTCCCACAAAGAGCAACAAAATTTAAGGATACACATGGCTTGGAATAAGCAAGTAGATTTAGACTGAATTCTTTTTTTTTTAAGTTGAGCAGCTTATATTTGGAATTGCAGCCGTGAGCAAAACCGAGCTTCCCACTATCTAACCTGGATGTATGTCCAACATCACTGCCTTCATTTTGCTATGTGAAAACTCTGACCCACTTAGAAAGCGGCAGACAGTTCAGTGGTCATTGCCAAGTTTGTTTGAAGAAGGACTTATTCCAATTACAGATGCTGATAAGACTTTGTTGATCAAGGCTCACAAGCAATGCCACAAATATTGGACAAAGAAATATCCCATAACATCTCAGAATTCAACTTATTATTAAACAATGTAATGGGATAATGGAAAGAAGGGAAGGGAGGAGGAAAATCCCTCTGTTGTCTCCATTGCTAGAAAGTTCAAATATATCCACTCTCTTTGTTAGACCATAATCATGTTTTCTATTTTTGTTGACATTATGGGAATACTTTAATTTCAGCATTCATTTTGCAGAAACACTAAGGCATTCTTCCCCATCTCCACCTTACTTTATTTTCTGATGGTTTTGTAATGATTTTAGTCATAGTATATTGACCTATGTGCTAGAGCGAACTTAAACCAATTGTTTTTTTCCCTCCTTATTTGGGAATATGCATAGATTTGTGCATGCATGTATAACAATGTATGGAAATTAAAGATTAAGTATGCCTGCTTTAATAACAAATGAAGTCTGTAATTCCTGATTGGGATGCTTATTTGAACTATCCTGCATATTTTAGAGTAGCTATTTCCCATTAAAATGCAACATACCAATTAATTGTGTTGTGTACACATCATAAGGAAACCGTCTCTTTGTTCTGGCATCTGTTTGGACACTTATACAGATGCCATATTATGCAAGGGCTGTCCCTGACTGAATATATCTCAGAGGAAGAGGCATGGGAGAGTTATATATAAATGCTATATTTTGATGATGCTCAAGCAAGTTGCTTTCATAAGATACACCCTTCCCTGTTTCACAAACCTGGAGTTAAACAGCTGCAATTCTTCACTCATCTTTGATTCAAAGTGCCGGAAGAGGCCAATAGAGTGAGGGAAACTTGTCTATGGGGCAAGTTGTGAAATTGCAAAGACCCTGCTAGGCACATAAAATCATTTACGTAATAAAAGCTCCTCGTCAAAGAAAAATATGGCCACTGTGGGCACGCCTAATTCATATATGTATGAGAAATTTGGAAGTACTGTGCATTGTTCCTGCCAGCAACAAAAGGGATGGTGACAAGCATGTACCATTTTCTAAACTCTTGGGTTTGCAGAAATTCTGCAGAAAGGTGCATACTCACTCAGAACAGGTTTTAATGCTCACATCCATTTCTTGTGCATGTGCATTTCAAACCTGTTCATCAAAAGTCCAATGTTACTTGTGGCAGTTCTAGATTATCAAAATATTGTCCTCCCCAAATACAAGTAAACCATCCTGTGTTTTTTTTCTTTTAGGTGTATGCCCCATGCTTCTCCCTCCAAGATATAATCAGTCAGGGATGGCTTGATTTATAATAGTAGAGATGCATCTACCTCAGATTTTAAACCTGGCCGCTTTGGTCTGCCCAGGTATCCAGCGCTTGAAACCGCTAAGAGATTTAGCGCAAGAAAGCAGTGACAATGGATGAAAGATGAGTGCAAGAGTTTGTAGAGTACTACAGCTCAGTGTGCAGTAATGCAATGTCAACATGGGAAATCAAAATCCTTTTATATTGTATGAGCCTTGCTAGTTTGGAATTGGCAAGGGCAATCGGGCTGAAAATCCCAGCCATTTGCAGCTCAAAGAAAAAGAAATGTGGACTGTTTCTGCTGCTTTAATTTAAAGATGAGAATGACAGCAGAAAAGATATTCAGCATGACCTGAAGTAGATCAACTGCATTTTGAAATAACTTGGGTGATATAACTGCTGTTGGGTTGCCCTTCCCTTTTATGAAATTCATTTTGTATTGTTTTCTCTATTGGATTGGTCACATGGTCCTGAAGAAAGGAAAAATGACAAAGAGAAAGAATACTGCTGGCAAAGAAAGACAAATGATTTTCCATTAACTCTGGGAAAGCTAATATCCCAAAAGAACATGATCCACTGTAATTCAGAAGACTTGTTTGGGGAACACCCATCTATAAAAATAAAAATGAGGTTGGGAGGGGGGGAGTTAAATAAATTGTTGGGCATGTCAACTTGCTTTTTCCAACTAAATCCCTGCAGCAAGTAGCCGCAAGGACCAGAGTCCGCCATCCATTTTAAAACACAGAATTCATTTATTCTCTTCCTTGCTTTCTCCCCCGCCCCCAGCCCCTCTTATGTATAAATCACTGCCTCCCTGGAAAGCTTGAGGTTATCATATATATTTAACGTATTTGTAATTCAGCATTTTGTAAGATTTCTCAAAATTGGCTACCAGCACAAGAGACAGTAAAAGAAGCTGGCAAAAACCCAGCAGGTTTTGCCTGAGAGATGATGTGAATTGAAGTCCAGCACTCTTGGAGGACAATACAGCAATAAAAATAAACTCTTATGTAAAAAGAATAATCTGAAGCTTTACTACAATAAATTGAATGACTGGGGAAATAAAGAGACAATAACTTTTACGGAAAGGCTTATACAAGAAGGGGCATTAAAAAGGCCTGTTACAGAGGCATTTTAAAAGGCCTGTGGTGAGGCTACTGTAGCTACAAAATCCAGACTACTCTTGACAATAATAAGTCAATAGGACACAACTGAACTGTTAACTTTCAGCTTCATATACAAGATGACATCCTTTTAAAGTCTGCTAGTCATTTTTTGAATAAAGTACTTATTGGATTGAGATCCCCCTATTAAGTCTTTGCTATAACGATAGTTTGTTAAACATACCAGAATGCTTGGCTACTTAAATATATGATGTTTCTTTCTTTTGCTTGTTAAATTTATATGCCACCCATCTCACTATCAAGTGGCTCTAAGTTAAGTCGTTCAGTATAATTTTCAAGTCAAAACATTTAAATCAAACTTTGTGGGATGTCAAAACCAGGGCAACAACATTATGGCTTTGAGTAATGTATGAACAATTTTAACATCTTTGAGTTTGTTGCTCTCTTTCTGTTATCTTTGTAATATATTTTTATTGATACATAGATAGGATATATGAAACATCTCTTTTCAATGAAGTACACCTTTTCAGAAAGATCATTGTCCTTTCAAGTAGTTTGCATGGAAAGCAGTGATTCTCAAGGCTTTGTGCATACTGTATTTGAGTAGTTTAAGTGTAATTATGTTATTACATGCAAGCATTAGGTATAAAAAGGAGGATATCACATATTAAAATAGTACTATTGAATTTTTCACAGTATTAGACAATATTATAGATATCTGTAATGTGATGAAAAATAGCTTTGGAAGAACTTCTTGACTATTCTGTCATTACATAAAGATTGATTTGCACTAACATACGATTTATTATGTTGGGCACAAGATCCAACACACCTCAAAAATAACAATACACTATGCTGACTACAAATGATGGATTCAGGCAAAAAATTAATAACAACTTAATTTATATCAAATCTGAAGTATCTACCCCATACAATAGAAGCCAATTTCCTTTTTTTCCCCAGGCATATGACAGAGATTTAATTAAGTCAATATATTTCTTTTCAAAGCTAACTTTTATTTTATTTGTCATCTTGATATACTCTTCCTGACCATTATTGCACTTCATATTTCATTTCAAATAAATGTCAACATTTGTAACAGACCCATATAATTAATGAGGTGATTATGTCAAAGAGTTTTTATTATATCCTTTAACTAGAAACTTGTGAAATATAATATTCATTCAACCCCAGACATGCTAAATATGCTTTTTTCCAACTATTACAGCAAATAAAAACCTATTAACAAAACAGGAGCAGGTGACAAAAAACTAACTTAAGAGTAATTAAAGAAAGTCCTAAGGCTGCTGAGACATCTGATTTGAGATTATTTTAGATTAACCAATATAGTAGGCTGGTCACTACAATAGGCAATCACTGATTTATTTATTTGTTTGTTTGTTTATTTATTTCAATGTAGTAGTACTTAAAGCATCAATTTTGCTCCATAAACACCTCCAAATATGGAAAGGGTTGTTCCATTGGGGGGATTGGGCACAGAAACAATTTTCAACTATCTACAAAGCTGTTGTACAATTGTATTGAACAATTTGAAATTTCCAAATCCTGCAAAAATAT